>JACCIZ010000400.1:0-44035 GCA_025506415.1 Flaveria robusta
GGATGTAAGTATTCATACGTTAAACAAGAAACACAATGTGTGACCTATCAAAAAGAAGTCAAATCAATGTAGCATAACCAAGTAAATAACGGTGAATTGTATTTCAATCGAAATTATGCAACTATAGATTAGTGCATCAAATTATTCATGAATGATTGACTAAATACATACAAAGGGAAATAGTTATACAAAAACCTTAAACAACAACTGTTCTCGCATCGATAGCTTTTGCTTTCCTTATCAATGTGCAACGTTCTTGAGTTTTGATTATTAAGTATAATAAACACACTTCTAAACCTATATAAACAAATCTGATTGTAATTATCATTGGAATCATACTTGCCAATCACATGTGTTACATAGTATTATTGTTTACATCGAAACCAAAACCGAATACAAAACCACACGAACGACCCTTGAAATCAATCCACTCCTGCTAAAATCTTGTCCATAACATTATACAACTTACTTCCAACACTATTTGTTCCAAACTGAACTAAATCAATATAAATAACAACTGTCAATCCGAAGATTTATTTATTGACAATCAAGGCAAGTAAACCACTTATTAATGATGTAGAAACTACTCTTATTAATTTAATAAAAATCGATTATCAAATGAAAGTTGTGGGATATAATTAATCATACGTTAAATAAGAAACACAATGGGCGACCTATCAAAAAGAAGTCAAATCAATGTAGCATAACCAAGTAAATAACGGTTAACTGTATTTCAATCGAAATTATGCAACTATAGATTAGTGCATCAATCTATTCATGAATGCTTAACTAAATACATACAAAGGGAACTAGTTATACAAAAACATTAAACAACAACTGTTCTCGCATCGATAGCTTTTGCTTTCCTTATCAACGTGCAATATTCTTGAGTTATGATTATTAAGTCTAATAAACACACATCTAAACCAATATAAAGAAATTTGATTGTAATTATCATTAGAATCATACTTGCCAATCACATGTGTTACATAGTATTATTGTTTACATCGAAACCAAAACCGAATACAAAACCACACGATAGACCCTTGAAATCAATCCACTCCTCCTCATATCTCGTCCATAACACTGAACTACCTACATCAACCACTCTTTATTCCAAAATGAACTAAATCAACCCAAATAACAACTGTCAATCCATAGATTTCTTTATTGACAATCAAGGCAAGTAAACCACTTGTAAATGATTAAGAAACTACTCTTATTCATTTAATAAGAATCGATAATCAAATAAAAGTGGTGGGATGTAAGTAATCATACGTTATACAAGAAACACAATGTGTAACCTATCAAAAAGAAGTCAAATCAATGTAGCATAACCAAGTAAATAAATGTTAATTGTATTTCAATCGAAATTATGCAACTATAGATTAGTGCATCAAACTATTCATGAATGCTTGACTAAATACATACAAAGGGAAATAGTTATACAAAAACCTTAAACAACAACTGTTCTCGCATCGATAGCTTTTGCTTTCCTTATCAACAACGTGCAACTTCTGAGTTTTGATTATTAAGTCTAATAAACACACTTCTAAACCTATATAAACAAATCTGATTGTAATTATCATTGAAATCATACTTGCCAATCACATGTGTTACATAGTATTATTGTTTACATCGAAACCAAAACCGAATACAAAACCACACGAACGACCCTTGAAATCAATCCACTCCTGCTAAAATCTTGTCCATAACATTATACAACTTACTTCAAACACTATTTGTTCCAAACTGAACTAAATCAATATAAATAACAACTGTCAATCCGAAGATTTTTTTTTGACAATCAAGGCAAGTAAACCACTTGTAAATGATGAAGAAACGACTCTTATTCATTTAATAATAACCGATAATCAAATGAAAGTGGTGGGATGTAAGTATTCATACGTTAAACAAGAAACACAATGTGTGACCTATCAAAAAGAAGTCAAATCAATGTAGCATAACCAAGTAAATAACGGTGAATTGTATTTCAATCGAAATTATGCAACTATAGATTAGTGCATCAAATTATTCATGAATGATTGACTAAATACATACAAAGGGAAATAGTTATACAAAAACCTTAAACAACAACTGTTCTCGCATCGATAGCTTTTGCTTTCCTTATCAATGTGCAACGTTCTTGAGTTTTGATTATTAAGTCTAATAAACACACTTCTAAACCTATATAAAGAAATCTGATTGTAATTATCATTGGAATCATACTTGCCAATCACATGTGTTACATAGTATTATTGTTTACATCGAAACCAAAACCGAATACAAAACCACACGAACGACCCTTGAAATCAATCCACTCCTGCTAAAATCTTGTCCATAACATTATACAACTTACTTCCAACACTATTTGTTCCAAACTGAACTAAATCAATATAAATAACAACTGTCAATCCGAAGATTTCTTTATTGACAATCAAGGCAAGTAAACCACTTGTTAATGATGTAGAAACTACTCTTATTAATTTAATAAAAATCGATTATCAAATGAAAGTTGTGGGATATAATTAATCATACGTTAAATAAGAAACACAATGAGCGACCTATCAAAAAGAAAGTCAAATCAATGTAGCATAACCAAGTAAATAACGGTTAATTGTATTTCAATCGAAATTATGCAACTATAGATTAGTGCATCAAACTATTCATGAATGCTTAACTAAATACATACAAAGGGAACTAGTTATACAAAAACATTAAACAACAACTGTTCTCGCATCGATAGCTTTTGCTTTCCTTATCAACGTGCAACATTCTTGAGTTATGATTATTAAGTCTAATAAACACACTTCTAAACCAATATAAAGAAATTTGATTGTAATTATCATTAGAATCATACTTGCCAATCACATGTGTTACATAGTATTATTGTTTACATCGAAACCAAAACCGAATACAAAACCACACGATAGACCCTTGAAATCAATCCACTCCTCCTCATATCTCGTCCATAACACTGAACAACCTACATCAACCACTCTTTATTCCAAAATGAACTAAATCAATCCAAATAACAACTGTCAATCCATAGATTTCTTTATTGACAATCAAGGCAAGTAAACCACTTGTAAATGATGTAGAAACTACTCTTATTAATTTAATAAAAATCGATAATCAAATGAAAGTGTGGGATGTAAGTAATCATACGTTATAACAAGAAACACAATGTGTAACCTATCAAAAAGAAGTCAAATCAATGTAGCATAACCAAGTAAATAACGTTAATTGTATTTCAATCGAAATATGCAACTATAGATTAGTGCATCAAACTATTCATGAATGCTTGACTAAATACATACAAAGGAAATAGTTATACAAAAACCTTAAACAACAACTGTTCTCGCATCGATAGCTTTTGCTTTCCTTATCAACGTGCAACGTTCTTGAGTTTTGATTATTAAGTCTAATAACACACTTCTAAACCTATATAACAAATCTATTGTAATTATCATTGAAATCATACTTGCCAATCACATGTGTTACATAGTATTATTGTTTACATCGAAACCAAAACCGAATACAAAACCACACGAACGACCCTTGAAATCAATCCACTCCTGCTAAAATCTTGTCCATAACATTATACAACTTACTTCAAACACTATTTGTTCCAACTGAACTAAATCAATAAAATAACAACTGTCAATCCGAAGATTTTTTTTTGACAATCAAGGCATGTAAACCACTTGTAAATGATGAAGAAACGACTCTTATTCATTTAATAATAACCGATAATCAAATGAAAGTGGTGGGATGTAAGTAATCATACGTTAAACAAGAAACACAATGTGTGACCTATCAAAAAGAAGTCAAATCAATGTAGCATAACCAAGTAAATAACGGTGAATTGTATTTCAATCGAAATTATGCAACTATAGATTAGTGCATCAAACTATTCATGAATGCTTGACTAAATACATACAAAGGGAAATAGTTATACAAACCTTAAACACAACTGTTCTCGCATCGATAGCTTTTGCTTTCCTTATCAGTGCAACGTTCTTGAGTTTTGATTATTAAGTCTAATAAACACACTTCTAAACCTATATAAACAAATCTGATTGTAATTATCATTGGAATCATACTTGCCAATCACATGTGTTACATAGTATTATTGTTTACATCGAAACCAAAACCGAATACAAAACCACACGAACGACCCTTGAAATCAATCAACTCCTGCTAAAATCTTGTCCATAACATTATACAACTTACTTCAAACACTATTTGTTCCAAACTGAACTAAATCAATATAAATAACAACTGTCAATCCGAAGATTTTTTTATTGACAATCAAGGCAAGTAAACCACTTGTAAATGATGTAGAAACTACTCTTATTAATTTAATAAAAATCGATTATCAAATGAAAGTTGTGGGATATAATTAATCATACGTTAAATAAGAAACACAATGAGCGACCTATCAAAAAGAAAGTCAAATCAATGTAGCATAACCAAGTAAATAACGGTTAATTGTATTTCAATCGAAATTATGCAACTATAGATTAGTGCATCAAACTATTCATGAATGCTTAACTAAATACATACAAAGGAACTAGTTATACAAAACATTAACAACAACTGTTCTCGCATCGATAGCTTTTGCTTTCCTTATCAACGTGCAACATTCTTGAGTTTTGATTATTAAGTCTAATAAACACACATCTAAACCAATATAAAGAAATTTGATTGTAATTATCATTAGAATCATACTTGCCAATCACATGTGTTACATAGTATTATTGTTTACATCGAAACCAAAACCGAATACAAAACCACACGATAGACCCTTGAAATCAATCCACTCCTCCTCATATCTCGTCCATAACACTGAACAACCTACATCAACACTCTTTATTCCAAATGAACTAAATCAACCCAAATAACAACTGTCAATCCATAGATTTCTTTATTGACAATCAAGGCAAGTAAACCACTTGTAAATGATGAAGAAACTACTCTTATTCATTTAATAAGAATCGATAATCAAATAAAAGTGGTGGGATGTAAGTAATCATACGTTAAACAAGAAACACAATGTGTACCTATCAAAAGAAGTCAATCAATGTAGCATAACCAAGTAAATAACGGTTAATTGTATTTCAATCGAAATTATGCAACTATAGATTAGTGCATCAAACTATTCATGAATGCTTACTAAATACATACAAAGGGAACTAGTTATACAAAACATTAAACAACAACTGTTCTCGCATCGCATCGCTTTTGCTTTCCTTATCAACGTGCAACATTCTTGAGTTTTGATTATTAAGTCTAATAAACACACTTCTAAACCAATATAAAGAAATCTGATTGTAATTATTATTAGAATCATACTTGCCAATCACATGTGTTACATAGTATTATTGTTTACATCGAAACCAAAACCGAATACAAACCACGAATGACCCTTGAAATCAATCCACTCCTCCTCATATCTCGTCCATAACACTGAACAACCTACATCAACCACTCTTTATTCCAAAATGAACTAAATCAACCCAAATAACAACTGTCAATCCATAGATTTCTTTATTGACAATCAAGGCAAGTAAACCACTTGTAAATGATGAAGAAACTACTCTTATTCATTTAATAAGAATCGATAATCAAATAAAAGTGGTGGGATGTAAAATCATACGTTTAAACAAGAAACACAATGTGTACCTATCAAAAGAAGTCAAATCAATGTAGCATAACCAAGTAAATAACGGTTAATTGTATTTCAATCGAAATTATGCAACTATAGATTAGTGCATCAAACTATTCATGAATGCTTGACTAAATACATACAAAGGGAAATAGTTATACAAAAACCTTAAACAACAACTGTTCTCGCATCGATAGCTTTTGCTTTCCTTATCAACGTGCAACGTTCTTGAGTTTTGATTATTAAGTCTAATAAACACACTTCTAAACCTTTATAAACAAATCTGATTGTAATTATCATTGAAATCATACTTGCCAATCACATGTGTTACATAGTATTATTGTTTACATCCAAACCAAAACCGAATAAAAAACCACACGAACGACCCTTGAAATCAATCCACTCCTGCTAAAATCTTGTCCATAACATTATACAACTTACTTCCAACACTATTTGTTCCAAACTGAACTAAATCAATATAAATAACAACTGTCAATCCGAAGATTTCTTTATTGACAATCAAGGCAAGTAAACCACTTGTAAGATGTAGAAACTACTCTTATTAATTTAATAAAATCGATATCAAATGAAAGTTGTGGGATGTATTAATCATACGTTAAACAAGAAACTCAATGTGGACCTATCAAAAAGATAGTCAAATCAATGTAGCATAACCAAGTAAATAACGGTTAATTGTATTTCAATCGAAATTATGCAACTATAGATTAGTGCATCAAACTATTCATGAATGCTTAACTAAATACATACAAAGGGAACTAGTTATACAAAAACATTAAACAACAACTGTTCTCGCATCGATAGCTTTTGCTTTCCTTATCAACGTGCAACGTTCTTGAGTTTTGATTATTAAGTCTAATAAACACACTTCTAAACCAATATAAAGAAATTTGATTGTAATTATCATTAGAATCATACTTGCCAATCACATGTGTTACATAGTATTATTGTTTACATCGAAACCAAAACCGAATACAAAACCACACGATAGACCCTTGAAATCAATCCACTCCTCCTCATATCTCGTCCATAACACTGAACAACCTACATCAACCACTCTTTATTCCAAAATGAACTAAATCAACCCAAATAACAACTGTCAATCCATAGATTTCTTTATTGACAATCAAGGCAGGTAAACCACTTGTAAATGATGAAGAAACTACTCTTATTCATTTAATAAGAATCGATAATCAAATAAAAGTGGTGGGATGTAAGTAATCATATGTTATACAAGAAACACAATGTGTAACCTATCAAAAGAAGTCAAATCAATGTAGCATAACCAAGTAAATAAAGGTTAATTGTATTTCAATCGAAATTATTCAACTATAGATTAGTGCATCAAACTATTCATGAATGCTTGACTAAATACATACAAAGGGAAATAGTTATACAAAAACCTTAAACAACAACTGTTCTCGCATCGATAGCTTTTGCTTTCCTTATCAACGTGCAACGTTCTTGAGTTTTGATTATTAAGTCTAATAAACACACTTCTAAACCTATATAAACAAATCTGATTGTAATTATCATTGGAATCATACTTGCCAATCACATGTGTTACATAGTATTATTGTTTACATCGAAACCAAAACCGAATACAAAACCACGCGATAGACCCTTGAAATCAATCCACTCCTCCTCATATCTCGTCCATAACACTGAACAACCTACATCAAACACTTTTTTCCAAAATGAACTAAATCACCCAAATAACAACTGTCAATCCATAGATTCTTTATTGACAATCAAGGCAAGTAACCACTTGTAAATGATGAAGAAACTACTCTTATTCATTTAATAAGAATCGATAATCAAATAAAGTGGTGGGATGTAAGTAATCATACGTTATAAGAAACACATGTGTGACCTATCAAAAGAAGTCAAATCAATGTAGCATAACCAGTAAATAACGTTAATTGTATTTCAATCGAAATTATGCAACTATAGATTAGTGCATCAAACTATTCATGAATGCTTGACTAAATACATACAAAGGAACTAGTTATACAAAACCTTAAACAACAACTGTTCTCGCATCGATAGCTTTTGCTTTCCTTATCAACGTGCAACGTTCTTGAGTTTTGATTATTAAGTCTAATAAACACACTTCTAAACCTATATAAACAATCTGATTGTAATTATCATTGAAATCATACTTGCCAATCACATGTGTTACATAGTATTATTGTTACATCGAACCAAAACCGAATAAAAACCACACGAACGACCCTTGAAATCAATCCACTCCTGCTAAAATCTTGTCCATAACATTATACAACTTACTTCAAACACTATTTGTTCCAAACTGAACTAAATCAATATAAATAACAACTGTCAATCCGAAGATTTCTTTATTGACAATCAAGGCAAGTAACCACTTGTAATGATGTAGAAACTACTCTTATTATTTAATAAAATCGATATTCAAATGAAAGTTGTGGGATATAATTAATCATACGTTAAACAAGAAACACAATGTGTGACCTATCAAAAAGAAAGTCAAATCAATGTAGCATAACCAAGTAAATAACGGTTAATTGTATTTCAATCGAAATTATGCAACTATAGATTAGTGCATCAAACTATTCATGAATGCTTAACTAAATACATACAAAGGGAACTAGTTATACAAAAACATTAAACAACAACTGTTCTCGCATCGATAGCTTTTGCTTTCCTTATCAACGTGCAACATTCTTGAGTTTTGATTATTAAGTCTAATAAACACACATCTAAACCAATATAAAGAAATTTGATTGTAATTATCATTAGAATCATACTTGCCAATCACATGTGTTACATAGTATTATTGTTTACATCGAAACCAAAACCGAATACAAAACCACACGATAGACCCTTGAAATCAATCCACTCCTCCTCATATCTCGTCCATAACACTGAACTACCTACATCAACCACTCTTTATTCCAAAATGAACTAAATCAATCCAAATAACAACTGTCAATCCATAGATTTCTTTATTGACAATCAAGGCAAGTAAACCACTTGTAAATGATGAAGAAACTACTCTTATTCATTTAATAAGAATCGATAATCAAATAAAAGTGGTGGGATGTAAGTAATCATACGTTATACAAGAAACACAATGTGTAACCTATCAAAAAGAAGTCAAATCAATGTAGCATAACCAAGTAAATAACGGTTAATTGTATTTCAATCGAAATTATGCAACTATAGATTAGTGCATCAAACTATTCATGAATGCTTGACTAAATACATACAAAGGGAACTAGTTATACAAAAACCTTAAACAACAACTGTTCTCGCATCGATAGCTTTTGCTTTCCTTATCAACGTGCAACGTTCTTGAGTTTTGATTATTAAGTCTAATAAACACACTTCTAAACCTATATAAACAAATCTGATTGTAATTATCATTGGAATCATACTTGCCAATCACATTGTTACATAGTATTATTGTTTACATCGACCAAAACCGAATACAAAACCACACGATAGACCCTTGAAATCAATCCACTCCTCCTCATATCTCGTCCATAACACTGAACAACCTACATCAACCACTCTTTATTCCAAAATGAACTAAATCAACCCAAATAACAACTGTCAATCCATAGATTTCTTTATTGACAATCAAGGCAAGTCCACTTGTAAATGATGAAGAAACTACTCTTATTCATTTAATAAGAATCGATAATCAAATAAAAGTGGTGGGATGTAAGTAATCATACGTTATACACGAAACACAATGTGTAACCTATCAAAAAGAAGTCAAATCAATGTAGCATAACCAAGTAAATAACGGTTAATTGTATTTCAATCGAAATTATGCAACTATAGATTAGTGCATCAAACTATTCATGAATGCTTGACTAATACATACAAAGGAACTAGTTATACAAAACCTTAAACAACAACTGTTCTCGCATCGATAGCTTTTGCTTTCCTTATCAACGTGCAACGTTCTTGAGTTTTGATTATTAAGTCTAATAAACACACTTCTAAACCTATATAAACAAATCTGATTGTAATTATCATTGGAATCATACTTGCCAATCACATGTGTTACATAGTATTATTGTTTACATCGAAACCAAAACCGAATACAAAACCACGCGATAGACCCTTGAAATCAATCCACTCCTCCTCATATCTCGTCCATAACACTGAACTACCTACATCAACCACTTTTTATTCCAAAATGAACTAAATCAACCCAAATAACAACTGTCAATCCATTGATTTCTTTATTGACAATCAAGGCAAGTAAACCACTTGTAAATGATGAAAACTACTCTTATTCATTTAATAAGAATCGATAATCAAATAAAAGTGGTGGGATGTAATAATCATACGTTAAACAAGAAACACAATGTGAACCTATCAAAAGAAGTCAAATCAATGTAGCATAACCAAGTAAATAACGTAATTGTATTTCAATCGAAATTATGCAACTATAGATTAGTGCATCAAACTATTCATGAATGCTTGACTAAATACATACAAAGGAAATAGTTATACAAAACCTTAAACAACAACTGTTCTCGCATCGATAGCTTTTGCTTTCCTTATCAACGTGCAACGTTCTTGAGTTTTGATTATTAAGTCTAATAAACACACTTCTAAACCTATATAAACAATCTGATTGTAATTATCATTGAAATCATACTTGCCAATCACATGTGTTACATAGTATTATTGTTTACATCGAAACCAAACCGAATACAAACCACACGAACGCCCTTGAAATCAATCCACTCCTGCTAAAATCTTGTCCATAACATTATACAACTTACTTCAAACACTATTTGTTCCAAACTGAACTAAATCATATAAATAACAACTGTCAATCCAAATTTCTTTATTGACAATCAAGGCAAGTAAACCACTTGTAAATGATGTAGAACTACTCTTATTATTTAATAAAAATCGATTATCAAATGAAAGTTGTGGGATATAATTAATCATACGTTAAACAGAAACACAATGTGGACCTATCAAAAGAAGTCAAATCAATGTAGCATAACCAAGTAAATAACGTTAATTGTATTTCAATCGAAATTATGCAACTATAGATTAGTGCATCAAACTATTCATGAATGCTTAACTAATACATACAAAGGGAACTAGTTATACAAAACATTAAACAACAACTGTTCTCGCATCGATAGCTTTTGCTTTCCTTATCAACGTGCAACGTCTTGAGTTTTGATTATTAAGTCTAATAAACACACTTCTAAACCAATATAAAGAAATTTGATTGTAATTATCATTGAATCATACTTGCCAATCACATGTGTTACATAGTATTATTGTTTACATCGAAACCAAACCGAATACAAAACCACACGATAGACCCTTGAAATCAATCCACCCCTCATATCTCGTCCATAACACTGAACAACCTACATCAACCACTCTTATTTCCAAAATGAACTAAATCAACCCAAATAACAACTGTCAATCCATAGATTTCTTTATTAACAATCAAGGCAAGTAAACCACTTGTAAATGATGAAGAAACTACTCTTATTCATTTAATAAGAATCGATAATCAAATAAAAGTGGTGGGATGTAATTAATCATACGTTATACAAGAAACACAATGTGTAACCTATCAAAAAGAAGTCAAATCAATGTAGCATAACCAAGTAAATAACGGTTAATTGTATTTCAATCGAAATTATGCAACTATAGATTAGTGCATCAAACTATTCATGAATGCTTGACTAAATACATACAAAGGGAAATAGTTATACAAAAACCTTAAACAACAACTGTTCTCGCATCGATAGCTTTTGCTTTCCTTATCAACGTGCAACGTTCTTGAGTTTTGATTATTAAGTCTAATAAACACACTTCTAAACCAATATAAACAAATCTGATTGTAATTATCATTGGAATCATACTTGCCAATCACATGTGTTACATAGTATTATTGTTTACATCGAAACCAAAACCGAATACAAAACCACACGAACGACCCTTGAAATCAATCCACTCCTGCTAAAATCTTGTCCATAACATTATACAACTTACTTCAAACACTATTTGTTCCAAACTGAACTAAATCAATATAAATAACAACTGTCAATCCGAAGATTTTTTATTGACAATCAAGGCAAGTAAACCACTTGTAAATGATGTAGAAACTACTCTTATTAATTTAATAAAAATCGATTATCAAATGAAAGTGTGGGAATAATTAATCATACGTTAAACAAGACAACAATGTGACCTATCAAAAAGAAAGTCAAATCAATGTAGCATAACCAAGTAAATAACGGTTAATTGTATTTCAATCGAAATTATGCAACTATAGATTAGTGCATCAAACTATTCATGAATGCTTAACTAAATACATACAAAGGGAACTAGTTATACAAAAACATTAAACAACAACTGTTCTCGCATCGATAGCTTTTGCTTTCCTTATCAACGTGCAACATTCTTGAGTTTTGATTATTAAGTCTAATAAACACACTTCTAAACCAATATAAAGAAATCTGATTGTAATTATCATTAGAATCATACTTGCCAATCACATGTGTTACATAGTATTATTGTTTACATCGAAACAAAAACCGAATACAAAACCACACGAATGACCCTTGAAATCAATCCACTCCTCCTCATATCTCGTCCATAACACTGAACAACCTACATCAAACAACTAAATCAATCCAAATAACAACTGTCAATCCAGATTTCTTTATTGACAATCAAGGCAAGTAAACCACTTGTAAAATGATGAGAAACTACTCTTATTCATTTAATAAGAATCGATAATCAAATGAAAGTGGTGGGATGTAAGTAATCATACGTTAAACAAGAAACACAATGTGACCTATCAAAAGAAGTCCAATCAATGTAGCATAACCAAGTAAATAACGGTGAATTGTATTTCAATCGAAATTATGCAACTATAGATTAGTGCATCAAACTATTATGAATGCTTAACTAAATACATACAAAGGAACTAGTTATACAAAAATATTAAACAACTGTTCTCGCATCGATAGCTTTTGCTTTCCTTATCAACTCCAACGTTCTTGAGTTTTGATTATTAAGTCTAATAAAACACTTCTAAACCAATATAAAGATATTTGATTGTAATTATCATTGGAATCATACTTGCTCACATACTTACATAGTATCTATTGTTTACATCCAAACAAAAAGAATACAAAACCACACGAATGATTGAAATCAATCCACTCCTGCTCAAATATTGTCCATATCACTATACAACTTACTTCAAACACTATTTGTGCCAAACTGAACTAAATCAATATAAATAACAACTATCAATCCAAAGATTTCTTTATTGACAATCAAGGCAAGTAAACCACTTGTAAATGATGTAAAAACTACTCTTATTCATTTAATAAGAATCGATAATCAAATGAAAGTGGTGGGATGTAATTAATCATACGTTAAACAAGAAACACAATGTGTGACCTATCAAAAAGAAGTCAAATCAATGTAGCATAACCAAGTAAATAACGGTGAATTGTATTTCAATCGAAATTAAGCAACTATAGATTAGTGCATCAAACTATTCATGAATGCTTAACTAAATACATACAAAGGGAACTATTTATACAAAAACATTAAACAACAACTGTTCTCGCATCGATAGCTTTTGCTTTCCTTATCAACGTGCAACGTTCTTGAGTTTTGATTATTAAGTCTAATAAACACACTTCTAAACCAATATAAAGAAATCTGATTGTAATTATCATTGGAATCATACTTGCCAATCACATGTGTTACATAGTATTATTGTTTACATCGAAACCAAAACCGAATACAAAACCACACGAATGACCCTTAAAATCAATCCACTCCTCCTCATATCTCGTCGATAACACTGAACAACCTACATCAAACACTCTTTATTCCAAAATGAACTAAATCAATCCAAATAACAACTGTCAATCCATAGATTTCTTTATTGACAATCAAGGCAAGTAAACCACTTGTAAATGATGAAGAAACTACTCTTATTCATTTAATAAGAATCGATAATCAAATGAAAGTGGTGGGATGTAAGTAATCATACGTTAAACAAGAAACACAATGTGTGACCTATCAAAAAGAAGTCAAATCAATGTAGCATAACCAAGTAAATAACGGTTAATTGTATTTCAATCGAAATTATGCAACTATAGATTAGTGCATCAAACTATTCATGAATGCTTGACTAAATACATACAAAGGGAAATAGTTATACAAAAACCTTAAACAACAACTGTTCTCGCATCGATAGCTTTTGCTTTCCTTATCAACGTGCAACGTTCTTGAGTTTTGATTATTAAGTCTAATAACACACTTCTAAACCATATAAACAAATCTGATTGTAATTATCATTGGAATCATACTTGCCAATCACATGTGTTACATAGTATTATTGTTTACATCGAAACCAAAACCGAATACAAAACCACACGAACGACCCTTGAAATCAATCCACTCCTGCTAAAATCTTGTCCATAACATTATACAACTTACTTCAAACACTATTTGTTCCAAACTGAACTAAATCAATATAAATAACAACTGTCAATCCGAAGATTTTTTTATTGACAATCAAGGCAAGTAAACCACTTGTAAATGATGTAGAAACTACTCTTATTAATTTAATAAAAATCGATTATCAAATGAAAGTTGTGGGATATAATTAATCATACGTTAAACAAGAAACACAATGTGTGACCTATCAAAAAGAAGTCAAATCAATGTAGCATAACCAAGTAAATAACGGTGAATTGTATTTCAATCGAAATTATGCAACTATAGATTAGTGCATCAAACTATTCATGAATGCTTAACTAAATACATACAAAGGGAACTATTTGTACAAAAACATTAAACAACAACTGTTCTCGCATCGATAGTTTTTGCTTTCCTTATCAACGTGCAACGTTCTTGATTTTTGATTATTAAGTCTAATAAACATATTTCTAAACCAATATAAAGAAATCTGATTGTAATTATCATTGGAATCATACTTGCCAATCACATGTGTTACATAGTATTATTGTTTACATCGAAACAGAAACCGAATACAAAACCACACGAATGACCCTTGAAATCAATCCACTCCTCCTCATATCTCGTCCATAACACTGAACAACCTACATCAAACACTCTTTATTTCAAAATGAACTAAATCAATCCAAATAACAACTGTCAATCCATAGATTTCTTTATTGACAATCAAGGCAAGTAGACCACTTGCAAATGATGAAGAAACTACTCTTATTCATTTAATAAGAATTGATAATCAAATGAAAGTGGTGGGATGTAAGTAATCATACGTTAAACAAGAAACACAATGAGTGACCTATCAAAAAGAAGTCCAATCAATGTAGCATAACCAAGTAAATAACGGTGAATTGTATTTCAATCGAAATTATGCAACTATAGATTAGTGCATCAAACTATTAATGAATGCTTAACTAAATACATACAAAGGGAACTAGTTATACAAAAATATTAAACAACAACTGTTCTCGCAGCGATAGTTTTCGCTTTCCTTAACAACATCCAACGTTCTTTAGTTTGATTATTAAGTCTAATAAAACACTTCTAAACCAATATAAAGAAATTGATTGTAATTATCATTGGAATCATACTTGTCAATCACATATGTTACATAGTATTATTGTTTACATCGAAACCAAAACCGAATACAAACCACACGAATGATCCTTGAAATCAATACACTCCTGCCTCAATCTTGTCCATAACACTATACAACTTACTTCAAACACTTTTGTTCCAAATGAACTAAATCAATGTAAATAACAACTGTCAATCAAAAGATTTCTTTATTGACAATCAAGGAAAGTAAACCACTTGTAAATGATGTAGAAACTACTCTTATTCATTTAATAAGAATCGATAATCAAATGAAAGTGGTGGGATGTAATTAATCATACGTTAAACAAGAAACACAATGTGTGACCTATCAAAAAGAAGTCAAATCAATGTAGCATAACCAAGTAAATAACGGTGAATTGTATTTCAATCGAAATTATGCAACTATAGATTTGTGCATCAAACTATTCATGAATGCTTAACTAAATACATACAAAGGGAACTAGTTATACAAAAACATTAAACAACAACTGTTCTCGCATCGATAGCTTTTGCTTTCCTTAACAACGTGCAACTTTCTTGAGTTTTGATTATTAAGTCTAATAAACACACTTCTAAACCAGTATAAAGAAATCTGATTGTAATTATCATTGGAATCATACTTGCCAATCACATATGTTACATAGTATTATTGTTTACATCGAAACGAAAACCGAATACAAAACCACACGAATGACCCTTGAAATCAATCCACTCCTCCTCAAATCTCGTCCATAACACTGAACAACCTACATCAAACACTCTTTATTCCAAAATAAACTAAATCAATCCAAATAACAACTGTCAATCTATAGATTTCATTATTGATAATCAAGGCAAGTAAACCACTTGTAAATGATGAAGAAACTACTCTTATTCATTTAATAGGAATCGATAATCAAATGAAAGTGGTGGGATGTAAGTAATCATACGTTAAACAAGAAACACAATGTGTTACCTATCAAAAAGAAGTCAAATCAATGTAGCATGACCAAGTAAATAACGGTGAATTGTATTTCAATCGAAATTATGCAACTATAGATTAGTGCATCAAACTATTCATGAATGCTTAACTAAATACATACAAAAGGAACTAGTTATACAAAAACATTAAACAACAAATGTTCTCGCATCGATAGCTTTTGCTTTCCTTACAACGTGCAACGTTCTTTAGTTTTGATTATTAAGTCTAATAAACACTTTCTAAACCAATATAAAGAAATTTGATTGTAATTATCATTGGAATCATACTTGTCAATCACATATGTTACATAGTATTATTGTTTACATCAAACCAAAACCGAATACAAAACCACACGAATGATCCTTGAAATCAATACACTCCTGCTCAAATCTTGTCCATAACACTATACAACTACTTCAAACACTATTTGTTCCAAACTAAACTAAATCAATATAAATAACAACTGTCAATCCGAAGATTTCTTTATTGACAATCAAGGCAAGTAAACCACTTGTAAATGATGTTGTAACTACTCTTATTAATTTAATAAAAATCGATATTCAAATGAAAGTTGTGGGATATAATTAATCATACGTTAAACAAGAAACACAATGTGTGACTTATCAAAAAGAATGTCAAATCAATGTAGCATAACCAAGTAATAACGGTTAATTGTATTTCAATCGCAATTTGCAACTATAGATTAGTACATCAAACTATTCATGAATCCTTAACTAAATACATACAAAGGGAACTAGTTATACAAAAACATTAAACAACAACTGTTCTCGCATCGATAGCTTTGGCTTTTCTTATCAACGTGCAACGTTCTTGAGTTTTGTTTATTAAGTCTAATAAACACACTTATAAACCAATATAAAGAAATCTGATTGTAATTATCATTGGAATCATACTTGCCAATAACATGTGTTACATAGTATTATTGTTTACATCGAAACCAAAACCGAATACAAAACACACGAATGACCCTGAAATCAATCCACTCCTGCTCAAATCTTGTCCTAACATTAACAACTTACATCAAACACACTCTTTATTCCAAAATGAACTAAATCAATCCAAATAACAACTGTCAATCCATAGATTTCTTTATTGACAATCAAGGCAAGTAAACCACTTGTAAATGATGTAAAACTACTCTTATAATTAATAAAAGAATCGATAATCAAATGAAAGTTGTGGGATGTAAGTAATCACACGTTAAACAAGAAACACAATGTGTGACCTATCAAAAAGAAGTCAAATCAATGTAGCATAACCAAGTAAATAACGGGAATTGTATTTCAATCGAAATTATGCACTATAGATTAGTGCATCAAACTATTCATGAATGCTTAACTAAATACATACAAAGGGAACTAGTTATACAAAAACATTAAACAACAACTGTTCTCGCATCGATAGCTTTTGCTTTCCATTCAACGTGCAACGTTCTGAGTTTTGATTATTAAGTCTAATAAACACACTTCTAAACCAATATAAAGAAATGATTGTAATTATCATTGGAATCATACTGCCAATCACATGTGTTACATAGTATTATTGTTTTACATCGAAACCAAAACCGAATACAAAACCACACGAATGACCCTTGAAATCAATCCACTCCTGCTCAAATCTTGTCCATAACATTAACAACTACTTCAAACACTATTTGTTCCAAATGAACTAAATCAATCTAAATAACAACTGTCAATCCAAATATTTTTTTATTGACAATAAAGGCAAGTAAACCACTTGTAAATAATGTTGAAACTACTCTTATTCATTTAATAAAAATCGATAATCAAATGAAAGTGGTGGGATGTAATTAATCATACGCTAAACAAGAAACACAATGTGTGACCTATCAAAAAGAAGTCAAATCAATGTAGCATGACCAAGTAAATAACGATAAATTGTATTTCAATCGAAATTATGCAACTATAGATTAGTGCATCAAACTATTCATGAATGCTTAACTAAATACATACAAAGGGAACTAGTTATACAAAAACATTAAACAACAACTGTTCTCGCATCGATAGCTTTTGCTTTCCTTATCAACGTGCAACGTTCTTTAGTTTTGATTATTAAGTCAATATAAAGAAATCTGATTGTAATTATCATTGGAATCATACTTGCCAATCACATGTGTTACATAGTATTATTGTTTACATCGAAACCAAAACCGAATACAAAACCACTCGAATGACCCTTGAAATCAATCCACTCCTCCTCAAATCTCGTCCATAACATGAACAACCTACATCAAACACTCTTTATTCAAAATGAACTAAATCAATCCAAATAACAACTGTCAATCCATAGATTTCTTTATTGACAATCAAGGCAAGTAAACCACTTGTAAATGATGAAGAAACTACTCTTATTCATTTAATAAGAAATCGATAATCAAATGAAAGTGGGGATGTAAGTAATCATACGTTAAACAAGAAACACAATGTGACCTATCAAAAGAAGTCAAATCAATGTAGCATAACCAAGTAAATAACGGTGAATTGTATTTCAATCGAAATTATGCAACTATAGATTAGTGCATCAAACTATTCATGAATGCTTAACTAAATACATACAAAGGGAACTAGTTATACAAAAACATTAAACAACAACTGTTCTCGCATCGATAGCTTTTGCTTTCCTTATCAACGTGCAACGTTCTTGAGTTTTGATTATTAAGTCTAATAAACACACTTCTAAACCAATATAAAGAAATCTGATTGTAATTATCATTGGAATCATACTTGCCAATCACATGTGTTATAGTATTATTGTTATATCGAAACAAAACCGAATACAAAACCACACGAATGACCCTTGAAATCAATCCACTCCTCCTCAAATCTCGTCCATAACACATACAACTTACATCAAACACTCTTTATTCCAAAATGAACTAAATCAATAAATAAAAAACTGTCAATCCAAAGATTTCTTTATTGACAATCAAGGCAAGTAAACCACTTGTAAATGATGAAGAAACTACTCTTATTCATTAATAAGAATCGATATCAAATGAAAGTGGTGGGGGGATGTAATTAATCATACGTTAAACAAGAAACACAATGTGTGACCTATCAAAAGAAGTCAAATCAATGTAGCATAACCAAGTAAATAACGGTGAATTGTATTTCAATCGAAATTATGCAACTATAGATTAGTGCATCAAACTATTCATGAATGCTTAACTAAATACATACAAAGGGAACTAGTTATACAAAAACATTAAACAACAACTGTTCTCGCATCGATAGCTTTTGCTTTCCTTATCAACGTGCAACGTTCTTGAGTTTTGATTATTAAGTCTAATAAACACACTTCTAAACCAATATAAAGAAATCTGATTGTAATTATCATTGGAATCATACTTGCCAATCACATATGTTACATAGTATTATTGTTTACATCGAAACCAAAACCGAATACAAAACCACACGAATGACCCTTGAAATCAATACACTCCTGCTAAAATCTTGTCCATAACATTATACAACTTACTTCAAACACTATTTGTTCCAAAATGAACTAAATCAATCTAAATAACAACTGTCAGTCCAAAGATTTCTTTATTGACAATCAACGCAAGTAAACCACTTGTAAATGATGAAGAAACTACTCTTATTCATTTAATAAGAATCGATAATCAAATGAAAGTGGTGGGATGTAAGTAATCATACTTTAAACAAGAAACACAAGGTGTGACCTATCAAAAAGAAGTCAAATCAATGTAGCATAACCAAGTAAATAACGGTGAATTGTATTTCAATCGAAATTATTCAACTATAGATTAGTGCATCATACTATTCATGAATGCTTAACTAAATACATACAAAGGGAACTAGTTATACAAAAACATTAAACAACATCTGTTCTCGCATCGATAGCTTTTGCTTTCCTTATCAACGTGCAACGTTCTTGAGTTTTGATTATTAAGTCTAATAAACACACTTCTAAACCAATATAAAGAAATCTGATTGTAATTATCATTGGAATCATACTTGCCAATCACATGTGTTACATAGTATATTGTTTACATCGAAACCAAACCGAATACAAAACCACACGAATGACCCTTGAAATAAATCCACTCCTCCTCAAATCTCATCCATAACACTGAACAACCTACATCAATCACTCTTTATTCCAAAATAAACTAAATCAATCCAAATAACAACTGTCAATCTATAGATTTCATTATTGATAATCAAGGCAAGTAAACCACTTTTAAATGATAAAGAAACTACTCTTATTTATTTAATAGGAATCGATAATGAAATGAAAGTGGTGGGATGTAAGTAATCATACGTTAAACAAGAAACACAATGTGTTACCAATCAAAAAGAAGTCGAATCAATGTAGCATTACCAAGTAAATAACGGTGAATTGTATTTCAATCGAAATTATGTAACTATAGATTAGTGAATCAAACTATTCATGAATGCTTAACTAAATACATACAAAAGGAACTAGTTATACAAAAAACATTAAACACCAAATGTTCTCGCATCGATAGCTTTTGCTTTCCTTATCAACGTCAACGTTCTTTAGTTTTGATTCTAAGTCTAAAAACACTTCTAAACCAATATAATGATATTTGATTGTAATTATTATTGGAATCATACTAGTCAATCACATATGTTACATAGTATCTATTGTTTACATCCAAACCAAAACCGAATACAAAACCACACGAATGACTCTTGAAATCAATACACTCCTGCTAAAATCTTGTCCATAACACTATACAACTTACTTCAAACACTCTTTGTTCAAAAATGAACTAAATCAATGTAAATAACAACTGTCAATCCAAAGATTTCTTTATTGACAATCAAGGCAAGTAAACCACTTGTAAATGATGTAGAAACTACTCTTATTCATTTAATAAGAATCGATAATCAAATGAAAGTGGTGGGATGTAATTAATCATACGTTAAACAAGAAACACAATGTGTGACCTATCAAAAAGAAGTCAAATCAATGTAGCATAACCAAGTAAATAACGGTGAATTGTATTTCAATCGAAATTATGCAACTATAGATTAGTGCATCAAACTATTCATGAATGCTTAACTAAATACATACAAAGGGAACTAGTTATACAAAAACATTAAACAACAACTGTTCTCGCATCGATAGCTTTTGCTTTCCATATCAACGTGCAACGTTTTTGAGTTTTGATTATTAAGTCTAATAAACACACTTCTAAACCAGTATAAAGAAATCTGATTGTAATTATCATTGGAATCATACTTGCCAATCACATGTGTTACATAGTATTATTGTTTACATCGAAACCAAAACCGAATACAAAACCACACGAACGACCCTTGAAATCAATCCACTCCTGCTAAAATCTTGTCCATAACATTATACAACTTACTTCAAACACTATTTGTTCCAAAATGAACTAAATCAATAAATAACAACTGTCAATCCAAAGATTTCTTATTGACAATCAAGGCAAGTAAACCACTTGTAAATGATGAAGAAACTACTCTTATTCATTTAATAAGAATCGATAATCAAATGAAAGTTGTGGGATGTAATAATCATACGTTAAACAAGAAACACAATGTGTGACCTATCAAAAGAAGTCAAATCAATGTAGCATAACCAAGTAAATAACGGTGAATTGTATTTCAATCGAAATTATGCAACTATAGATTAGTGCATCAAACTATTCATGAATGCTTAACTAAATACATACAAAGGGAACTAGTTATACAAAAACATTAAACAACAACTGTTCTCGCATCGATAGCTTTTGCTTTCCTTATCAACGTGCAACGTTCTTGAGTTTTGATTATTAAGTCTAATAAACACACTTCTAAAACCAATATAAGAAATCTGATTGTAATTATCATTGGAATCATACTTGCCAATCACATGTGTTACATAGAATTATTGTTTACATCGAAACCAAAACCGAATACAAAACCACACGAATGACCCTTGAAATCAATCCACTCCTCGTCAAATCTCGTCCATAACACTGAACAGCCTACATCAAACACTATTTATTCCAAAATGAACTAAATTAATCAAAATAACAACTGTCAATCCGTAGATTTTTTATTGACAATCAAGGCAAGTAAACCACTTGTAAATGATGAAGAAAGTAAACTTATTCATTTAATAAGAATCGATAATCAAATGAAAGTGGTGGGATGTAAGTAATCATACGTTAAACAAGAAACAAAATGTGTGAGCTTTCAAAAAGAAGTCAAATCAATGTAGCATGACCAAGTAAATAACGGTGAATTGTATTTCAATCGAAATTATGCAACTATAGATTAGTGCATCAAACTATTCATGAATGCTTGACTAAATACATAGAAAGGGAACTAGTTAAAGTAAAACCTTAAACAACAACAGTTCTCGCATCGATAGCTTTTGCTTTCCTTATCAACGTGCAATGTTCTTGAGTTTTGATTATTAAGCCTAATAAACACACTTCTAAACCAATATGAAGAAATATGATTGTAATTATCATTGGAATCATACTTGCCAATCACATGTGTTACATAGTATTATTGTTTACATCGAAACCAAAACCGAATACAAAACCACACGAACGACCCTTGAAATCAATCCACTCCTGCTAAAATCTTGTCCATAACATTATACAACTTACTTCAAACACTATTTGTTCCAAACTGAACTAAATCAATATAAATAACAACTGTCAATCCAAAGATTTCTTTATTGACAATCAAGGCAAGTAAACCACTTGTAAATGATGTTTAAACTACTCTTATTAATTTAATAAAAATCGATATTCAAATGAAAGTTGTGGGATGTAATTAATCATACGTTAAACAAGAAACCCAATGTGTGACCTATCAAAAAGAAGTCAAATCAATGTAGCATAACCAAGTAAATAACGGTGAATTGTATTTCAATCGAAATTATGCAACTATAGATTAGTGCATCAAACTATTCATGAATGCTTAACTAAATACATACAAAGGGAACTAGTTATACAAAAACATTAAACAACAACTGTTCTCGCATCGATAGCTTTTGCTTTCCTTATCAACGTGCAACGTTCTTGAGTTTTGATTATTAAGTCTAATAAACACACTTCTAAACCAATATAAAGAAATCTGATTGTAATTATCATTGGAATCATACTTGCCAATCACATGTGTTACATAGTATTATTGTTTACATCGAAACACAAAACCGAATACAAAACCACACGATGACCCTGAAATCAATCCACTCCTCCTCAAATCTGTCCATAACACTGAACAACTACATCAAACACTCTTTATTCCAAATGAACTAAATCAATCCAAATAACAACTGTCAATCCATAGATTTCTTTATTGACAATCAAGGCAAGTAAACCACTTGTAAATGATGAAGAAACTACTCTTGTTCATTTAATAAGAATCGATAATCAAATAAAAGTAGTGGGATGTAAGTACTCATACGTTAAACAAGAAACACAATGTGTAACCTATCAAAAAGAAGTCAAATCAATGTAGCATAACCAAGTAAATAACGGTGAATGCTTGACTAAATACCTACAAAGGGAAATAGTTATACAAAAACCTTAAACAACAACTGTTCTCGCATCGATAGCTTTTGCTTTCCTTATCAACGTGCAACGTTCTTTAGTTTTGATTATTAAGTCAATATAAAGAAATCTGATTGTAATTATCATTGGAATCATACTTGCCAATCACATGTGTTACATAGTATTATTGTTTACATCGAAACCAAAACCGAATACAAAACCACACGAATGACCCTTGAAATCAATCCACTCCTGCTAAAATCTTGTCCATAACATTATACAACTTACTTCAAACACTATTTGTTCCAAACTGAACTAAATCAATATAAATAACAACTGTCAATCCAAAGATTTCTTTATTGACAATCAAGGCAAGTAAACCACTTGTAAATGATGTAGAAACTACTCTTATTAATTTAATAAAAATCAATTATCAAATGAAAGTGGTGGGATGTAAGTAATCATACGTTAAACAAGAAACACAATGTGTGACCTATCAAAAAGAAGTCAAATCAATGTAGCATAACCAAGTAAATAACGGTGAATTGTATTTCAATCGAAATTATGCAACTATAGATTAGTGCATCAAACTATTCATGAATGCTTAACTAAATACATACAAAGGGAACTAGTTATACAAAACATTAAACAACAACTGTTCTCGCATCGAGCTTTTGCTTTCCTTATCAACGTGCAACGTTCTTGAGTTTGATTATTAAGTCTAATAAACACACTTCTAAACCAATATAAAGAATCTGATTGTAATTATCATTGGAATCATACTTGCCAATCACATGTGTTACATAGTATTATTGTTTACATCGAAACAAAACCGAATACAAAACCACACGATGACCCTTGAAATCAATCCACTCCTCCTCAAATCTCGTCCATAACACTAAACAACTACATCAAACACTCTTATTCCAAAATGAACTAAATCAATCCAAATAACAACTGTCAATCCATAGATTTCTTTATTGACAATCAAGGCAAGTAAACCACTTGTAAATGATGAAGAAACTACTCTTATTCATTTAATAAGAATCGATAATCAAATGAAAGTGGTGGGATGTAAGTAATCATACGTTAAACAAGAAACACAATGTGTGACCTATCAAAAAGAAGTCAAATCAATGTAGCATAACCAAGTAAATAACGGTGAATTGTATTTCAATCGAAATTATGCAACTATAGATTAGTGCATCAAACTATTCATGAATGCTTAACTAAATACATACAAAGGGAACTAGTTATACAAAAACATTAAACAACAACTGTTCTCGCATCGATAGCTTTTGCTTTCCTTATCAACGTGCAACGTTCTTGAGTTTTGATTATTAAGTCTAATAAACACACTTCTAAACCAATATAAAGAAATCTGATTGTAATTATCATTGGAATCATACTTGCCAATCACATGTGTTACATAGTATTATTGTTTATATCGAAAATAAAACCGAATACAAAACCACACGAACGACTCTTGAAATCAATCCACTCCTGCTAAAATCTTGTCCATAACATTATACAACTTACTTCAAACACTATTTGTTCCAAACTGAACTAAATCAATATAAATAACAACTGTCAATCCAAAGATTTCTTTATTGACAATCAAGGCAAGTAAACCACTTGTAAATGATGTAGAAACTACTCTTATTAATTTAATAAAATCGATAATCAAATGAAAGTGGTGGGATGTAATTAATCATACGTTAAACAAGAAACACAATGTGTGACCTATTAAAAAGAAGTCAAAACAATGTAGCCTAACCAAGTAAATAACGGTGAATTGTATTTCAATCGAAATTATGCAACTATAGATTAGTGCATCAAACTATTCATGAATGCTTAACTAAATACATACAAAGGGAACTAGTTATACAAAAACATTAAACAACAACTGTTCTCGCATCGATAGCTTTTGCTTTCCTTATCAACGTGCAACGTTCTTGAGTTTTGATTATTAAGTCTAATAAACACACTTCTAAACCAATATAAAGAAATCTGATTGTAATTATCATTGGAATCATACTTGCCAATCACATGTGTTACATAGTATTATTGTTTACATCGAAACCAAAACCGAATACAAAACCACACGAATGACCCTTGAAATCAATACACTCCTGCTAAAATCTTGTCCATAACATTATACAACTTACTTCAAACACTATTTGTTCCAAAATGAACTAAATCAATCTAAATAACAACTGTCAGTCCAAAGATTTCTTTATTGACAATCAACGCAAGTAAACCACTTGTAAATGATGTAGAAACTACTCTTATTAATTTAATAAAAATCGATAATCAAATGAAAGTGGTGGGATGTAATTAATCATACGTTAAACAAGAAACACAATGTGTGACCTATTAAAAAGAAGTCAAAACAATGTAGCCTAACCAAGTAAATAACGGTTAATTGTATTTTAATCGAAATTATGCAACTATAGATTAGTGAATCAAACTATTCATGAATGCTTAACTAAATACATACAAAGGGAACTAGTTATACAAAAACATTAAACAACAACTGTTCTCGCATCGATAGCTTTTGCTTTCCTTATCAACGTGCAACGTTCTTGAGTTTTGATTATTAAGTCTAATAAACACACTTCTAAACCAATATAAAGAAATCTGATTGTAATTATCATTGGAATCATACTTGCCAATCACATGTGTTACATAGTATTATTGTTTACATCGAAACCAACCGAATACAAAACCACACGATACCCTTGAAATCAATCCACTCCTCAAATCTCGTCCATAACACTGAACAACCTACATCAAACACTCTTATTCCAAAAGAACTAAATCAATCCAAATAACAACTGTCAATCCATAGATTTCTTTATTGACAATCAAGGCAAGTAAACCACTTGTAAATGATGAAGAAACTACTCTTATTCATTTAATAAGAATCGATAATCAAAAAAGTGGTGGGATGTAAGTAATCATACGTTAAACAAGAAACACAATGTGTGACCTATCAAAAAGAAGTCAAATCAATGTAGCATAACCAAGTAAATAACGGTGAATTGTATTTCAATCGAAATTATGCAACTATAGATTAGTGCATCAAACTATTCATGAATGCTTAACTAAATACATACAAAGGGAACTAGTTATACAAAAACATTAAACAACAACTGTTCTCGCATCGATAGCTTTTGCTTTCCTTATCAACGTGCAACGTTCTTGAGTTTTGATTATTAAGTCTAATAAACACACTTCTAAACCAATATAAAGAAATCTGATTGTAATTATCATTGGAATCATACTTGCCAATCACACATGTTACATAGTATTATTGTTTACATCGAAACCAAAACCGAATACAAAACCACACGAATGACCCTTGAAATCAATACACTCCTGCTAAAATCTTGTCCATAACATTATACAACTTACTTTAAACACTATTTGTTCCAAAATGAACTAAATTAATCAAAATGAACTAAATTGAACTAAATAACAACTGTCAGTCCAAAGATTTCTTTATTGACAATTAACGCAAGTAAACCACTTGTAAATGATGAATAAAACTATTCTTATTCATTTAATAAGAATCGATAATCAAATGAAAGTGGTGGGATGTAAGTAATCATACTTTAAACAATAAACACAAGGTGTGATCTATCAAAAAGAAGTCAAATCAATGTAGCATAACCAAGTAAATAACGGTGAATTGTATTTCAATCGAAATTATACAACTATAGATTAGTGCATCAAACTATTCATGAATGCTTAACTAAATACATACAAAGGGAACTAGTTATACAAAAACATTAAACACAACTGTTCTCTCGCATCGATAGCTTTTGCTTTCCTTATCAACGTGCAACGTTCTTGAGTTTTGATTATTAAGTCTAATAAACACACTTCTAAACCAATATAAAGAAATCTGATTGTAATTATCATTGGAATCATACTTGCCAATCACATGTGTTACATAGTATTATTGTTTACATCGAAACCAAAACCGAATACAAAACCACACGATAGACCCTTGAAATCAATCCACTCCTCCTCATATCTCGTCCATAACACTGAACAACCTACATCAAACACTCTTTATTCCAAAATGAACTAAATCAATCCAAATAACAACTGTCAATCCATAGATTTCTTTATTGACAATCAAGGCAAGTAAACCAC
Source organism: Flaveria robusta (assembly GCA_025506415.1). NCBI lineage: Eukaryota > Viridiplantae > Streptophyta > Magnoliopsida > Asterales > Asteraceae > Flaveria > Flaveria robusta. Next base: position 28,000 of record JACCIZ010000400.1, read on the forward strand.
TTGTAAATGATGAAGAAACTACTCTTATTCATTTAATAAGAATCGATAATCAAATGAAAGTGGTGGGATGTAAGTAATCATACGTTAAACAAGAAACACAATGTGTGACCTATCAAAAAGAAGTCAAATCAATGTAGCATAACCAAGTAAATAACGGTGAATTGTATTTCAATCGAAATTATGCAACTATAGATTAGTGCATCAAACTATTCATGAATGCTTAACTAAATACATACAAAGGGAACTAGTTATACAAAAACATTAAACAACAACTGTTCTCGCATTTGCTTTCCTTATCAACGTGCAACGTTCTTGAGATTTGATTATTAAGTCTAATAAACACACTTCTAAACCAATATAAAGAAATCTGATTGTAATTATCATTGGAATCACTTGCCAATCACATGTGTTACATAGTATATGTTTACATCGAAACAAAACCGAATACAAAACCACACGATGACCCTTGAAATCAATCCACTCCTCCTCATATTGTCCATAACACTAAACAACTACATCAAACACTCTTTATTCCAAAATGAACTAAATCAATCCAAATAACAACTGTCAATCCAAGATTTCTTTATTGACAATCAAGGCAAGTAAACCACTTGTAAATGATAGAAACTACTCTTATTCATTTAATAAGAATCGATAATCAAATGAAAGTGGTGGGATGTAAGTAATCATACGTTAAACAAGAAACACAATGTGTGACCTATCAAAAAGAAGTCAAATCAATGTAGCATAACCAAGTAAATAACGGTGAATTGTATTTCAATCGAAATTATGCAACTATAGATTAGTGCATCAAACTATTCATGAATGCTTAACTAAATACATACAAAGGGAACTAGTTATACAAAAACATTAAACAACAACTGTTCTCGCATCGATAGCTTTTGCTTTCCATATCAACGTGCAACGTTTTTGAGTTTTGATTATTAAGTCTAATAAACACACTTCTAAACCAATATAAAGAAATCTGATTGTAATTATCATTGGAATCATACTTGCCAATCACATGTGTTACATAGTATTATTGTTTACATCGAAACCAAAACCGAATACAAAACCACACGAACGACCCTTGAAATCAATCCACTCCTGCTAAAATCTTGTCCATAACATTATACAACTTACTTCAAACACTATTTGTTCCAAACTGAACTAAATCAATATAAATAACAACTGTCAATCCAAGATTTCTTTATTGACAATCAAGGCAAGTAAACCACTTGTAAATGATGTAGAAACTACTCTTATTCATTTAATAAAATCGATAATCAAATGAAAGTGGTGGGATGTAATAATCATACGTTAAACAAGAAACACAATGTGTGACCTATCAAAAAGAAGTCAAATCAATGTAGCATAACCAAGTAAATAACGGTGAATTGTATTTCAATCGAATTATGCAACTATAGATTAGTGCATCAAACTATTCATGAATGCTTAACTAAATACATACAAAGGGAACTAGTTATACAAAAACATTAAACAACAACTGTTCTCGCATCGATAGCTTTTGCTTTCCTTATCAACGTGCAACGTTCTTGAGTTTTGATTATTAAGTCTAATAAACACACTTCTAAACCAATATAAAGAAATCTGATTGTAATTATCATTGGAATCATACTGCCAATCACATGTGTTACATAGTATATTGTTTACATCGAAACCAAAACCGAATACAAAACCACACGAATGACCTTGAAATCAATCCACTCCTGCTAAAATCTTGTCCATAACATTATACAACTTACTTCAAACACTATTTGTTCCAAAATGAACTAAATCAATATAAATAACAACTGTCAATCCAAAGATTTCTTTATTGACAATCAAGGCAAGTAAACCACTTGTAAATGATGTAGAAACTACTCTTATTCATTTAATAAGAATCGATAATCAAATGAAAGTGGGATAGTAATCATACGTTAAACAAGAAACACAATGTGTGACCTATCAAAAAGAAGTCAAATCAATGTAGCATAACCAAGTAAATAACGGTGAATTGTATTTCAATCGAAATTATGCAACTATAGATTAGTGCATCAAACTATTCATGAATGCTTAACTAAATACATACAAAGGGAACTAGTTATACAAAAACATTAAACAACAACTGTTCTCGCATCGATAGCTTTTGCTTTCCTTATCAACGTGCAACGTTCTTGAGTTTTGATTATTAAGTCTAATAAACACACTTCTAAACCAATATAAAGAAATCTGATTGTAATTATCATTGGAATCATACTTGCCAATCACATGTGTTACATAGTATTATTGTTTACATCGAAACCAAAACCGAATACAAAACCACACGAATGACCCTTGAAATCAATCCACTCCTCCTCATATCTCGTCCATAACACTGAACAACCTACATCAAACACTCTTTATTCCAAAATGAACTAAATCAATCCAAATAACAACTGTCAATCCATAGATTTCTTTATTGACAATCAAGGCAAGCAAAACACTTGTAAATGATGAAGAAACTACTCTTATTCATTTAATAAGAATCGATAATCAAATGAAAGTGGTGGGATGTAAGTAATCATACGTTAAACAAGAAACACAAGGTGTGACCTATCAAAAGAAGTCAAATCAATGTAGCATAACCAAGTAAATAACGGTGAATTGTATTTCAATCAAAATTATGCAACTATAGATTTGTGCATCAAACTATTCATGAATGCTTAACTAAATACATACAAAGGGAACTAGTTATACAAAAACATTAAACAACAACTGTTCTCGCATCGATAGCTTTTGCTTTCCTTATCAACGCTCGTTCTTGAGTTTTGATTATTAAGTCTAATAAACACACTTCTAAACCAATATAAGAAATTGATTGTAATTATCATTGGAATCATACTGCCAATCACATGTGTTACATAGTATTATTGTTTACATCGAAACCAAAACCGAATACAAAACCACACGAATGACCTTGAAATCAATCCACTCCTGCTCAAATCTTGTCCATAACATTATACAACTTACTTCAAACACTATTTGTTCCAAAATGAACTAAATCAATAAAATAACAACTGTCAATCCAAGATTTCTTTATTGACAATCAAGGCAAGTAAACACTTGTAAATGATGAAGAAACTACTCTTATTCATTTAATAAGAATCGATAATCAAATGAAAGTGGTGGGATGTAAGTAATCATACGTAAACAAGAAACACAATGTGTGACCTATCAAAAGAAGTCAAATCAATGTAGCATAACAAAGTAAATAACGGTGAATTGTATTTCAATCGAAATTATGCAACTATAGATTAGTGCATCAAACTATTCATGAATGCTTAACTAAATACATACAAAGGGAACTAGTTATACAAAAACATTAAACAACAACTGTTCTCGCATCGATAGCTTTTGCTTTCCTTATCAACGTGCAACGTTCTTGAGTTTTGATTATTAAGTCTAATAAACACACTTCTAAACCAATATAAAGAAATCTGATTGTTAATCATTGGAATCATACTTGCCAATCACATGTGTTACATAGTATTATTGTTTACATCGAAACAAAACCGAATACAAAACCACACGAATGACCCTGAAATCAATCCACTCCTGCTCAAATCTTGTCCATAACATTATACAACTTACTTCAAACACTTTGTTCCAAATGAACTAAATCAATATAAATAACAACTGTCAATCCAAGATTTTTTATTGACAATCAAGGCAAGTAAACCACTTGTAAATGATGTAGAAACTACTCTTATTAATTTAATAAAAATCGATATTCAAATGAAAGTTGTGGGATGTAATTAATCATACGTTAAACAAGAAACACAATGTGTGACCTATCAAAAAGAAGTCAAATCAATGTAGCATAACCAAGTAAATAACGGTGAATTGTATTTCAATCGAAATTATGCAACTATAGATTAGTGCATCAAACTATTCATGAATGCTTAACTAATTACATACAAAGGGAACTAGTTATACAAAAACATTAAACAACAACTGTTCTCGCATCGATAGCTTTTGCTTTCCTTATCAACGTGCAACGTTCTTGAGTTTTGATTATTAAGTCTAATAAACACACTTCTAAACCAATATAAAGAAATCTGATTGTAATTATCATTGGAATCATACTTGCCAATCACATGTGTTACATAGTATTATTGTTTACATCGAAACCAAAACCGAATACAAAACCACACGATAGACCCTCGAAATCAATCCACTCCTCCTCCTATCTCGTCCATAACACTGAACAACTACATCAACCACTCTTTATTTCAAAATGAACTAAATCAATCCAAATAACAACTGTCAATCCATAGATTTCTTTATTGACAATCAAGGCAAGTAAACCACTTGTAAATGATGAAGAAACTACTCTTATTCATTTAATAAGAATCGATAATCAAATGAAAGTGGTGGGATGTAAGTAATCATACGTTAAACAAGAAACACAAGGTGTGACCTACCAAAAGAAGTCAAATCAATGTAGCATAACCAAGTAAATAACGGTGAATTGTATTTCAATCGAAATTATGCAACTATAGATTAGTGCATCAAACTATTCATGAATGCTTAACTAAATACATACAAAGGGAACTAGTTATACAAAAACATTAAACAACAACTGTTCTCGCATCGATAGCTTTTGCTTTCCTTATCAACGTGCAACGTTCTTGAGTTTTGATTATTAAGTCTAATAAACACACTTCTAAACCAATATAAAGAAATCTGATTGTAATTATCATTGGAATCATACTTGCCAATCACATGTGTTACATAGTATTATTGTTTACATCGAAACCAAAACCGAATACAAAACCACACGAATGACCCTTGAAATCAATCCACTCCTGCTAAAATCTTGTCCATAACATTATACAACTTACTTCAAACACTATTTGTTCCAAAATGAACTAAATTAATCAAAATGAACTAAATTATTCTAAATAACAACTGTCAGTCCAAAGATTTCTTTATTGACAATCAACGCAAGTAAACCACTTGTAAATGATGAAGAAACTACTCTTATTCATTTAATAAGAATCGATAATCAAATGAAAGTGGTGGGATGTAAGTAATCATACTTTAAACAAGAAACACAAGGTGTGACCTATCAAAAAGAAGTCAAATCAATGTAGCATAACCAAGTAAATAACGGTGAATTGTATTTAAATCGAAATTATTCAACTATAGATTAGTGCATCATACTATTCATGAATGCTTAACTAAATACATACAAAGGGAACTAGTTATACAAAAACATTAAACACCAATTGTTCTCGTATCGACAGTTTTAGCTTTCCTTATCAACGTGACGTTCTTGAGTTTTGATTATTAGTCTAATAAACACACTTCTAAACCAATATAAAGAAATCTGATTGTAATTATCATTGGAATCATACTTGCCAATCACATGTTACATAGTATTATTTTTACATCGAAACCAAAACCGAATACAAAACCACACGAATGACCCTTGAAATCAATCCACTCCTGCTCAAATCTTGTCCATAACACTATACAACTACTTCAAACACTATTTGTTCCAAAATGAACTAAATCAATAAATAAAAACTGTCAATCCAAAGATTTCTTTATTGACAATCAAGCCAAGTAACCACTTGTAAATGATGTAGAAACTACTCTTATTAATTTAATAAAAATCGATATTCAAATGAAAGTTGTGGGATATAATTAATCATACGTTAAACAAGAAACACAATGTGTGACCTATCAAAAAGAAGTCAAATCAATGTAGCATAACCAAGTAAATAACGGTGAATTGTATTTCAATCGAAATTATGCAACTATAGATTAGTGCATCAAACTATTCATGAATGCTTAACTAAATACATACAAAGGGAACTAGTTATACAAAAACATTAAACAACAACTGTTCTCGCATCGATAGCTTTTGCTTTCCTTATCAATGTGCAACGTTCTTGAGTTTTGATTATTAAGTCTAATAAACACACTTTAGAACCAATATAAAGAAATCTGATTGTAATTATCATTGCAAAAATACTTGCCAGTCACATGTGTTACATAGTATTAATGTTTATATCGAAACAAAAACCGAATACAAAACCACACGAATGACCCTTAAAATCAATCCACTCCTGCTCAAATCTGTCCATAACATTATACAACCTACTTCAAACACTTTGTTCCAAAATGAACTAAATCAATAATAATCAACTGTCAATCCAAGATTTCTTTATTGACAATCAAGGCAAGTAAACCACTTGTAAATGATGTAGAAACTACTCTTATTAATTTAATAAAATCGATAATCAAATGAAAGTGGTGGGATGTAATTAATCATACGTTAAACAAGAAACACAATGTGTGACCTATCAAAAAGAAGTCAAATCAATGTAGCATAACCAAGTAAATAACGGTGAATTGTATTTCAATCGAAATTATGCAACTATAGATTAGTGCATCAAACTATTATGAATGCTTAACTAAATACATACAAAGGGAACTAGTTATACAAAAACATTAAACAACAACTGTTCTCGCATCGATAGCTTTTGCTTTCCTTATCAACGTGCAACGTTCTTGAGTTTTGATTATTAAGTCTAATAAACACACTTCTAAACCAATATAAAGAAATCTGATTGTAATTATCATTGGAATCATACTGCCAATCACATGTGTTACATAGTATTATTGTTTACATCGAAACAAAAACCGAATACAAAACCACACGAATGACCTTGACATCAATACATTCCTGCTAAAATCTTGTCCATAACATTATACAACTTACTTCAAACACTATTTGTTCCAAAATGAACTAAATCAATCCAAATAACAACTGTCAATCCAAAGATTTCTTTATTGACAATCAAGGCAAGTAAACCACTTGTAAATGATGAAGAAACTACTCTTATTCATTTAATAAGAATCGATAATCAAATGAAAGTGGTGGGATGTAATTAATCATACGTTAAACAAGAAACACAATGTGTGACCTATCAAAAAGAAGTCAAATCAATGTAGCATAACCAAGTAAATAACGGTGAATTGTATTTCAATCGAAATTATGCAACTATAGATTAGTGCATCAAACTATTCATGAATGCTTAACTAAATACATACAAAGGGAACTAGTTATACAAAAACATTAAACAACAACTGTTCTCGCATCGATAGCTTTCGCTTTCCTTATCAACGTTCAACGTTTTTGAGTTTGATTATTAAGTCTAATAAACACACTTCTAAACCATTATAAAGAAATCTGATTGTAATTATCATTGGAATCATACTTGCCAATCACATGTGTACATAGTATTATTTTTACATCGAAACCAAAACCGAATACAAAACCACACGAATGACCCTTGAAATCAATCCACTCCTGCTAAAATCTTGTCCATAACATTATACAAACTACTTCAAACACTATTGTTCCAAAATGAACTAAATCAATATATAACAACTGTCAATCCATAGATTTCTTTATTGACAATCAAGGCAAGTAAACCACTTGTAAATGATGTAGAAACTGCTCTTATTAATTTAATGAAAATCAATTATCAAATGAAAGTGGTGGGATGTAATTAATCATACGTTAAACAAGAAACACAATGTGTGACCTATCAAAAAGAAGTCAAATCAATGTAGCATAACCAAGTAAATAACGGTGAATTGTATTTCAATCGAAATTATGCAACTATAGATTAGTGCATCAAACTATTCATGAATGCTTAACTAAATACATACAAAGGGAACTAGTTATACAAAAACATTAAACAACAACTGTTCTCGCATCGATAGCTTTTGCTTTCCTTATCAACGTGCAACGTTCTTGAGTTTTGATTATTAAGTCTAATAAACACACTTCTAAACCAATATAAAGAAATCTGATTGCAATTATCATTGGAATCATACTTGCCAATCACATGTTTTACATAGTATTATTGTTTACATCGAAACCAAAATAGAATACCCCTTGAAATCAATCCACTCCTGCTAAAATCTTGTCCATAACATTATACAACTTACTTCAAACACTATTTGTTCCAAACTGAACTAAATCAATATAAATAACAACTGTCAATCCAAAGATTTCTTTATTGACAATCAAGGCAAGTAAACCACTTGTAAATGATGTAGAAACTACTCTTATTAATTTAATAAAAATCGATATTCAAATGAAAGTTGTGGGATGTAATTAATCATACGTTAAACAAGAAACACAATGTGTGACCTATCAAAAAGAAGTCAAATCAATGTAGCATAACCAAGTAAATAACGGTGAATTGTATTTCAATCGAAATTATGCAACTATAGATTAGTGCATCAAACTATTCATGAATGCTTAACTAAATACATACAAAGGGAACTAGTTATACAAAAACATTAAACAACAACTGTTCTCGCATCGATAGCTTTTGCTTTCCTTATCAACGTGCAACGTTCTTGAGTTTTGATTATTAAGTCTAATAAACACACTTCTAAACCAATATAAGAAATCTGATTGTAATTATCATTGGAATCATACTTGCCAATCACATGGTTACATAGTTATTGTTTACATCGAAACAAAAACCGAATACAAAACCACCGATGACCCTTGAAATCAATCCACTCCTCCTCAAATCTCGTCCATAACACTGAACAACTACATCAAACACTATTTATTTCAAAATGAACTAAATCAATCCAATAACAACTGTCAATCCATAGATTTCTTTATTGACAATCAAGGCAAGTAAACCACTTGTAAATGATGAAGAAACTACTCTTATTCATTTAATAAGAATCGATAATCAAATGAAAGTGGTGGGATGTAAGTAATCATACGTTAAACAAGAAACACAATGTGTGACCTATCAAAAAGAAGTCAAATCAATGTAGCATAACCAAGTAAATACGGTGAATTGTATTTCAATCGAAATTATGCAACTATAGATTAGTGCATCAAACTATTCATGAATGCTTAACTAAATACATACAAAGGGAACTAGTTATACAAAAACATTAAACACACAACTGTTCTCGCATCGATAGCTTTTGCTTTCCTTATCAACGTGCAACGTTTTTGAGTTTTGATTATTAAGTCTAATAAAACACTTCTAAACCAATATAAAGAAATCTGATTGTAATTATCATTGGAATCATACTTGCCAATCACATGTTACATAGTATTATGTTACATCGAAACCAAAACCGAATACAAAACCACACGAATGACCCTTGAAATCAATCCACTCCTGCTCAAATCTTGTCCATAACACTGAACAACCTACATCAAACACTCTTTATTTCCAAAATGAACTAAATCAATCCAAATAACAACTGTCAATCCATAGATTTTTTATTGACAATCAAGGCAAGTAAACCACTTGTAAATGATGAAGAAACTACTCTTATTCATTTAATAAGAATCGATAATCAAATGAAAGTGGGATGTAAGTAATCATACGTTAAACAAGAAACACAATGTGTGACCTATCAAAAAGAAGTCAAATCAATGTAGCATAACCAAGTAAATAACGGGTAATTGTATTTCAATCGAAATTATGCAACTATAGATTAGTGCATCAACTATTCATGAATGCTTAACTAAATACATACAAAGGGAACTAGTTATACAAAAACATTAAACAACAACTGTTCTCGCATCGATAGCTTTTGCTTTCCTTATCAACGTGCAACGTTCTTTGAGTTTTGAATTAAGTCTAATAAACACACTTCAAAACCAATATAAAGAAATCTGATTGTAATTATCATTGGAATCATACTTGCCAATCACATGTGTTACATAGTATTATTGTTTACATCGAAACAAAAACCGAATACAAAACCACACGAATGACCCTTGAAATCAATCCACTCCTCCTCAAATCTCGTCCATAACACTGAACAACCTACATCAAACACTCTTTATTCCAAAATGAACTAAATCAATCCAAATAACAACTGTCAATCCATAGATTTCTTTATTGACAATCAAGGCAAGTAAACCACTTGTAAATGATGAAGAAACTACTCTTATTCATTTAATAAGAATCGATAATCAAATGAAAGTGGTGGGATGTAAGTAATCATACGTTAAACAAGAAACACAATGTGTGACCTATCAAAAAGAAGTCAAATCAATGTAGCATAACCAAGTAAATAACGGTGAATTGTATTTCAATCGAAATTATGCAACTATAGATTAGTGCATCAAACTATTCATGAATGCTTAACTAAATACATACAAAGGGAACTAGTTATACAAAAACATTAAACAACAACTGTTCTCGCATCGATAGCTTTTGCTTTCCTTAACAACGTGCAACATTCTTGAGTTTTGATTATTAAGTCTAATAAACACACTTCTAAACCAATATAAAGAAACTGAATGTAATTATCATTGGAATCATACTTGCCAATCACATGTGTTACATAGTATTATTGTTTAAAACGAAACCAAAACCGAATACAAAACCACACGAATGACCCTTAAAATCAATCCACTCCTCCTCATATCTCGTCGATAACACTGAACAACCTACATCAAACACTCTTTATTCCAAAATGAACTAAATCAATCCAAATAACAACTGTCAATCCAGATTTCTTTATTGACAATCAAGGCAAGTAAACCACTTGTAAATGATGAGAAACTACTCTTATTCATTTAATAAGAATCGATAATCAAATGAAAGTGGTGGGATGTAAGTAATCATACGTTAAACAAGAAACACAATGTGTGACCTATCAAAAAGAAGTCAAATCAATGTAGCATAACCAAGTAAATAACGGTGAATTGTATTTCAATCGAAATTATGCAACTATAGATTAGTGCATCAAACTATTCATGAATGCTTGACTAAATACATACAAAGGGAACTAGTTATACAAAAACATTAAACAACAACTGTTCTCGCATCGATAGCTTTTGCTTTCCTTATCAACGTGCAACGTTCTTGAGTTTTGATTATTAAGTCTAATAAACACACTTCTAAACCAATATAAAGAAATCTGATTGTAATTATCATTGGAATCATACTTGCCAATCACATGTGTACATAGTATTATTGTTTACATCGAAACAAAAACGAATACAAAACCACACGAATGACCCTTGAAATCAATCCACTCCTCTCAAATCTCGTCCATAACACTGAACAACCTACATCAAACACTCTTTATTCCAAAATGAACTAAATCAATCCAAATAACAACTGTCAATCCATAGATTTCTTTATTGACAATCAAGGCAAGTAAACCACTTGTAAATGATGAAGAAACTACTCTTATTCATTTAATAAGAATCGATAATCAAATGAAAGTGGTGGGATGTAAGTAATCATACGCTAAACAAGAAACACAATGTGTGACCTATCAAAAAGAAGTCAAATCAATGTAGCATGACCAAGTAAATAACGATGAATTGTATTTCAATCGAAATTATGCAACTATAGATTAGTGCATCAAACTATTCATGAATGCTTAACTAAATACATACAAGGGGAACTAGTTATACAAAAACATTAAACAACAACTGTTCTCGCATCGATAGCTTTTGCTTTCCTTATCAATGTGCAACGTTCTTGAGTTTTGATTATTAAGTCTAATAAACACACTTCAGAACCAATATAAAGAAATCTAATTGTAATTATCATGGAATCATACTTGCCAATCACATGTGTTACATAGTATTATTGTTTACATCGAAACCAAAACCGAATACAATACCACACGAATGACCCTTGAAATCAATCCACTCCTCCTCATATCTCGTCCATAACACTGAACAACCTACATCAAACACTCTTTATTCCAAAATGAACTAAATTAATCCAAATAACAACTGTCAGTCCATAGATTTCTTTATTGACAATCAAGGCAAGTAAACCATTTGTAAATGATGAAGAAACTACTCTTATTCATTTAATAAGAATCGATAATCAGATGAAAGTGGTGGGATGTAAGTAATCATACGTTAAACAAGAAACACAATGTGTGACCTATCAAAAAGAAGTCAAATCAATGTAGCATAACCAAGTAAATAACGGTGAATTGTATTTCAATCGAAATTATGCAACTATAGATTAGTGCATCAAACTATTCATGAATGCTTAACTAAATACATACAAAGGGAACTAGTTATACAAAAACATTAAACAACAACTGCTCTCGCATCGATAGCTTTTGCTTTCCATAACAATATGCAACGTTCTTGAGTATTGATTACAAGTCTTATAAACACACTTCTAAACCAATATATAGAAATCTGATTGTAATTATCATTGGAATCATACTTGCCAATCACATATGTTACATAGTATTATTGTTTACATCGAAACCAAAACCGAATACAAAACCACACGAATGACCCTTGAAATCAATCCACTCCTCCTCAAATCTCGTCCATAACACTGAACAACCTACATCAAACACTCTTTATTTCAAAATGAACTAAATCAATCCAAATAACAACTGTCAATCCATAGATTTCTTTATTGACAATCAAGGCAAGTAAACCACTTGTAAATGATGAAGAAACTACTCTTATTCATTTAATAAGAATCGATAATCAAATGAAAGTGGTGGGATGTAAGTAATCATACGTTAAACAAGAAACACAATGTGTGACCTATCAAAAAGAAGTCAAATCAATGTAGCATAACCAAGTAAATAACGGTGAATTGTATTTCAATCGAAATTATGCAACTATAGATTAGTGCATCAAACTATTCATGAATGCTTAACTAAATACATACAAAGGGAACTAGTTATACAAAAACATTAAACAACAACTGTTCTCGCATCGATAGCTTTTGCTTTCCTTATCAACGTGCAACGTTCTTGAGTTTTGATTATTAAGTCTAATAAACACACTTCTAAACCAATATAAAGAAATCTGATTGTAATTATCATTGGAATCATACTTGCCAATCACATGTGTTACATAGTATTATGTTTACATCGAAACCAAAACGAATACAAAACCACACGAATGACCCTTGAAATCAATCCACTCCTCCTCATATCTCGTCCATAACACTGAACAACCTACATCAAACAACTAAATCAATCCAAATAACAACTGTCAATCCATAGATTTCTTTATTGACAATCAAGGCAAGTAGACCACTTGCAAATGATGAAGAAACTACTCTTATTCATTTAATAAGAATTGATAATCAAATGAAAGTGGTGGGATGTAAGTAATCATACGTTAAACAAGAAACACAATGAGTGACCTATCAAAAAGAAGTCCAATCAATGTAGCATAACCAAGTAAATAACGGTGAATTGTATTTCAATCGAAATTATGCAACTATAGATTAGTGCATCAAACTATTATGAATGCTTAACTAAATACATACAAAGGGAACTAGTTATACAAAAACATTAAACAACAACTGTTCTCGCATCGATAGCTTTTGCTTTCCTTATCAACGTGCACGTTCTTGAGTTTTGATTATTAAGTCTAATAAACACACTTCTAAACCAATATAAAGAAATCTGATTGTAATTATCATTGGAATCATACTTGCCAATCACATGTGTTACATAGTATTATTGTTTACATCGAAACCAAACCGAATACAAAACCACACGAATGACCCTTGAAATCAATCCACTCCTCTAAATCTTGTCCATAACACTATACAACTACTTCAAACACTCTTTATTCCAAAATGAACTAAATCAATCCAAATAACAACTGTCAATCCATAGATTTCTTTATTGACAATCAAGGCAAGTAAACCACTTGTAAATGATGAAGAAACTACTCTTATTCATTTAATAAGAATCGATAATCAAATGAAAGTGGTGGGATGTAAGTAATCATACGTTAAACAAGAAACACAATGTGTGACCTATCAAAAAGAAGTCCAATCAATGTAGCATAACCAAGTAAATAACGGTGAATTGTATTTCAATCGAAATTATGCAACTATAGATTAGTGCATCAAACTATTAATGAATGCTTAACTAAATACATACAAAGGGAACTAGTTATACAAAAACATTAAACAACAACTGTTCTCGCATCGATAGCTTTTGCTTTCCTTATCAACGTGCAACGTTTTTGAGTTTTGATTATTAAGTCTAATAAACACACTTCTAAACCAATATAAAGAAATCTGATTGTAATTATCATTAGAATCATACTTGCCAATCACATGTGTTACATAGTATTATTGTTTACATCGAAACCAAAACCGAATACAAAACCACACGAATGACCCTTGAAATCAATCCACTCCTCCTCAAATCTCCTCCATAACACTGAACAACCTACATCAAACACTCTTTATTTCAAAATGAACTAAATCAATCCAAATAACAACTTTCAATCCATAGATTTCTTTATTGACAATCAAGGCAAGTAAACCACTTGTAAATGATGAAGAAACTACTCTTATTCATTTAATAAGAATCGATAATCAAATGAAAGTGGTGGGATGTAAGTAATCATACGTTAAACAAGAAACACAATGTGTGACCTATCAAAAAGAAGTCAAATCAATGTAGCATAACCAAGTAAATAACGGTGAATTGTATTTCAATCGAAATTATGCAACTATAGATTAGTGCATCAAACTATTCATGAATGCTTAACTAAATACATACAAAGGGAACTAGTTATACAAAAACATTAAACAACAACTGTTCTCGCATCGATAGCTTTTGCTTTCCTTATCAACGTGCAACGTTCTTGAGTTTTGATTATTAAGTCTAATAAACACACTTCTAAACCAATATAAAGAAATCTGATTGTAATTATCATTGAATCATACTTGCCAATCACATGTGTACATAGTATTATTGTTTACATCGAAACAAAACCGAATACAAAACCACACGAATGACCCTTGAAATCAATCCACTCCTGCTAAAATCTGTCCAACATTTACAACTTACTTCAAACACTATTTGTTCCAAAATGAACTAAATCAATATAAATAACAACTGTCAATCCGAAGATTTTTTTATTGACAATCAAGGCAAGTAAACCACTTGTAAAGAATGAATGAACTACTCTTATTAATTTAATAAGAATCGATAATCAAATGAAAGTGGTGGGATGTAAGTAATCATACGTTAAACAAGAAACACAATGTGTGACCTATCAAAAAGAAGTCCAATCAATGTAGCATAACCAAGTAAATAACGGTGAATTGTATTGCAATCGAAATTATGCAACTATAGATTAGTGCGTCAAACTATTCATGAATGCTTGACTAAATACATATAAAGGGAACTAGTTATACAAAAACATTAAACAACAACTGTTCTCGCATCGATAGCTTTTGCTTTCCTTATCAACGTGCAACGTTCTTGAGTTTTGATTATTAAGTCTAATAAACACACTTCAAAACCAATATAAAGAAATCTGATTGTAATTATCGTTGGAATCATACTTGCCAATCACATGTGTCACATAGTATTATTGTTTACATCGAAACAAAAACCCAATACAAAACCATACGAACAACCCTTGAAATCAATCCACTCCTGCTAAATCTGTCCATAACATTATAAACTACTTCAAACACTATTTGTTCCAAACTGAACTAAATCAATATAAATAACAACTGTCAATCCAAAGATTTCTTTATTGACAATCAAGGCAAGTAAACCACTTGTAAATGATGTAGAAACTACTCTTATTAATTTAATGAAAATCAATTATCAAATGAAAGTGGTGGGATGTAAGTAATCATACGTTAAACAAGAAACACAATGTGTGACCTATCAAAAAGAAGTCAAATCAATGTAGCATAACCAAG
Organism: Flaveria robusta; assembly: GCA_025506415.1. Classification (NCBI taxonomy): domain Eukaryota; kingdom Viridiplantae; phylum Streptophyta; class Magnoliopsida; order Asterales; family Asteraceae; genus Flaveria; species Flaveria robusta. The sequence continues at coordinate 43,752 of JACCIZ010000400.1, forward strand.
TAAATAACGGTGAATTGTATTTCAATCGAAATTATGCAACTATAGATTAGTGCATCAAACTATTTATGAATGCTTGACTAAATACATACAAAGGGAACTAGTTATACAAAAATATTAAAAAACAACTGTTCTCGCATCGATAGCTTTTGCTTTCCATATCAACGTGCAACGTTTTTGAGTTTTGATTATTAAGTCTAATAAACACACTTCTAAACCAATATAAAGAAATCTGATTGTAATTATCATTGGAATCATACTTGCCAATCACATGTGTTACATAGTAT
>JACCIZ010000127.1:0-50435 GCA_025506415.1 Flaveria robusta
ATGTATAATGATTAAAAAGAACTCAATCAAGCAACATGACAAAGTAAATAAGATTTTCTTGTAGTTTAATCAAATTGTGCACTACAGATTAGTGCAATAAAGTATTCACGAAAGTTTAAGTAAAATACATAGAAAATGAACTAGTTATACGACAACATTAATCAACAATAGTTCTCGCGTGGATAGCTTTTTGCTTTTCATAGCAACCTTCTCCTGCTATAAAGATTTGATTCTCGTGCCTTCTTAAGCACTACTAAACTAATCTAATCAAATTTGATTATAAATCAATGGAATCACACTAATTAATTAAAAATGAAACATAGAGCCTATTGTTTGAACCAAACCAAAACCGAACACGAAACCACACGAACGACCCTTGAAATCAATAAGATGGAGAATCACATACAGTGATGGAATGAAAGTAAACAGTTGTCAATCAAGAACACAGTGTATGATCGATTAAAAAGAACTCAATCAAGCTAACATGACAAGTAATAAGATTTTCTTATAGTTTAATCAAATTGTGCACCTACAGATTAGTGCATAAAGTATTCACGAAAGTTAAGTAAATACATAGGAAAGGAACTAGTTATACGACAAAATTAATCAACATAGTTCTCACGTGGATAGCTTTTTGCTTTTCATAACACCCTCCAATGCTATAAAGATTTGATTCTCGTGCCTTCTTAACGCACTACTAACTAATCTAATCAATTTGATTATAATAATCAATGGAATCACACTAATAATCAAAAATAAACATAGAGCCTACTGTTTGAACAAAACCAAAAAACACGAAACCACACGAACGACCCTTTAAATCAATAAGAATGAGAATCACATACAGTGATGGAATGAAAGTAAACAGTTGTCAAACAAGAAACACAATGTATGATCGATTAAAAAGAACTCAATCAAGCTAACATGACAAAGTAAATAAGATTTTCTTGTAGTTTAAACAATTGTGCAACTACAGATTAGTGCAATAAAGTATTCACGAAAGTTTAAGTAAAATACATAGAAAATGAACTAGTATACGACAACATTAATCAACAATAGTTCTCGCTTGGATAGCTTTTTGCTTTTCATAGCAACCTTCAATGCTATAAAGATTTGATTCTCGTGCCTTCTTAACGCACTACTAAACTAATCTTATCAAATTTGATTATAAAAATCAATGGAATCACACTAATTAATTAAAATGAAACATAGACCCTATTGTTTGAACAAACCAAACCGAACACGAAACCACACGAACGACCTTGAATCAATAAGAATGGAGAATCACATACATGATGGAATAAAGTAAACAGTTGTCAAACAAGAAACACATGTATGATCGATTAAAAAGAACTCAGTCAAGCTAACATGACAAAGTAAATAAGATTTTCTTATAGTTTAATCAAATTGTGCACCTACAGATTAGTGCATTAAAGTATTCACGAAAGTTTAAGTAAAATACATAGGAAAGGAACTAGTTATACGACAAAATTAATCAACATAGTTCTCACGTGGATAGCTTTTCGCTTTTCATAACAACCTCCAATGCTATAAAGATTTGATTCTCATGCCTTCTTAACGCACTACTAACTAATCTAATCAAATTTGATTATAATATCAATGGAATCACACTAATTATTAAAATAAACATAGAGTTTACTGTTTGAACAAAACCAAACCAAACACGAAACCACACGAACGACCCTTGAAATCAATAAGAATGGAGAATCACATACAGTGATGGAATGAAAGTAATAGTTGGCAAACAAGAAACACAATGTATGATCGATTAAAAAGAACTCAATCAAGCTAACATTACAAGTAAATAAGATTTTCTTGTATTTTAATCAATTGTGCAACTATAGATTAGTGCATTAAAGTATTCACGAAGTTTAAGTAAAATACATAGCAACCTCCAATGCTATAAAGATTTGATTCTCGTGCCTTTTTAACGCACTACTGAACTAATCTAATCAAATTTGATTATAATATCAATGGAATCACACTAATTATTAAAAATGAAACATAGAGCCTATTGTTTGAAAAAACCAAAACCGAACACGAAACCACACGAACGACCTTTGAAATCAATAAGAATGGAGAATCACATACAGTGATGGAATGAAAGTAAACAGTTGTCAAACAAGAACACAATGTATGATCGATTAAAAGAACTCAATCAAGCAACATGACAAAGTAAATAAGATTTTCTTGTAGTTTAATCAAATTGTGCACTACAGATTAGTGCAATAAAGTATTCACGAAAGTTTAAGTAAAATACATAGGAAATGAACTAGTTATACGACAACATTAATCAACAATAGTTCTCGCTTGGATAGCTTTTTGCTTTTCATGGCAACCTCCAATGCTATAAAGATTTGATTCTCGTGCCTTCTTAACGCACTACTAAACTAATCTATCAAATTTGATTATAATAATCAATGGAAACACCTAATTAATTAAAAATGAAACATAGAGCCTATTGTTTGAACCAAACCAAAACCGAACACGAAACCACACGAACGACCTTGAAATCAATAAGAATGGAGAATCACATACAGTGAGGAATGAAAGTAAACAGTTGTCAAACAAGACACAATGTATGATCGCGTAAAAAGAACTCAGTCAAGCTAACATGACAAAGTAAATAAGATTTTCTTATAGTTTAATCAATTGTGCAACTACAGATTAGTGCAATAAAGTATTCACGAAAGTTTAAGTAAAATACATAGAAAATGAACTAGTTATACGACAACATTAATCAACAATAGTTCTCGCTTGGATAGCTTTTTGCTTTTCATAGCAACCTCCAATGCTATAAGATTTGATTCTCGTGCCTTCTTAACGCACTACTAAACTAATCTAATCAAATTTGATTATAAAATCAATGGAATCACACTAATTAATTAAAAATGAACATAGAGCCTATTGTTTGAACAAAACAAAACCGAACACGAAACCACACGAACGATCCTTAAATCAATAAGAATGGAGAATCACATACAGTGATGGAATGAAAGTAAACAGTTGTCAAACAAGAAACACAATGTATGATGATTAAAAAGAACTCAACAAGCTAACATGACAAAGTAAATAAGATTTTCTTATAGTTTAATCAAATTGTGCACCTACAGATTAGTGCATTAAAGTATTCACGAAAGTTTAAGTAAAATACATAGAAAAGGAACTAGTTATACGACAAAATTAATCAACAATAGTTCTCACGTGGATAGCTTTTCGCTTTTCATAACAACCTCCAATGCTATAAAGATTTGATTCTCATGCCTTCTTAACGCACTACTAAACTAATCTAATCAAATTTGATTAAATAATCAATGGAATCACACTAATTAATCAAAATAAAACATAGAGCCTACTTGTTTGAACAAACAAAAACCAACACGAAACCACACGAACGACCCTTGAAATCAATAAGAATGGAGAATCACATACAGTGATGGAATGAAAGTAAACAGTTGTCAAACAAGAAACACAATGTATGATCGATTAAAAGAACTCAATCAAGCTAACATGACAAGTAAATAAGATTTTCTTGTAGTTTAATCAATTGTGCAACTATAGATTAGTGCAATTAAAGTATTCACGAAAGTTTAAGTAAAATACATAGAAATGAACTAGTTAACGACAACATTAATCAACATAGTTCTCGCGTGATAGCTTTTTGCTTTTCATAGCAACCTCCAATGCTATAAAGATTAATTCTCGTGCCTTCTTAACGCACTACTAAACTAATCTAATCAAATTTGATTATGAAAATCAATGGAATCACACTAATTAATTAAAATGAAACATAGAGCCTATTGTTTGAACCAAACCAAAACCGAACACGAAACCACACGAACGATCCTTGAAATCAATAAGAATGGAGAATCACATACAGTGATGGAATGAAAGTAAACAGTTGTCAAACAAGAAACACAGTGTATGATCGATTAAAAAGAACTCAGACAAGCTAACATGACAAAGTAAATAGATTTTCTTATAGTTTAATCAAATTGTGCACCTACAGATTAGTGCATTAAAGTATTCACGAAAGTTTAAGTAAAATACATAGAAAGGAACTAGTTATACGACAAATTAATCAACAATAGTTCTCACGTGGATAGCTTTTTGCTTTTCATAACAACCTCCAATGCTATAAAGATTTGATTCTCAGCCTTCTTAACGCACTACTAACTATCTAATCAAATTGATTATATAATCAATGGAATCACACTAATTAATCAAAAATAAATAGAGCCTATTGTTTGAACAAAACAAAACCAAACACGAAACCACACGAACGACCCTTGAAATCAATAAGAATGGAGAATCACATACAGTGATGGAATGAAAGTAAACAGTTGTCAAACAAGAACACAATGTATGATCGATAAAAAGAACTCAATCAGCTAACATGACAAAGTAAATAAGATTTTCTTGTAGTTTATCAAATTGTGCAACTATAGATTAGTGCAATAAAGTATTCACGAAAGTTTAAGTAAAATACATAGAAAATGAACTAGTTATACGACAACATTAATCAACAATAGTTCTCGCTGTGATAGCTTTTTGCTTTTCATAGCAACCTCCAATGCTATAAAGATTTGATTCTCGTGCCTTCTTAACGCACTACTAAACTAATCTAATCAAATTTGATTATAAAAATCAATGGAATCACACTAATTAATTAAAAATGAAACATAGAGCCTATTGTTTGAACAAACCAACCGAACACGAAACCACACGAACGATCCTTGAAATCAATAAGAATGGAGAATCACATACAGTGATGGAATGAAAGTAAACAGTTGTCAAACAAGAAACACATGTATGATGATTAAAAGAACTCAATCAAGCTAACATGACAAAGTAAATAAGATTTTCTTGTAGTTTAATCAAATTGTGCACCTACAGATTATGCATTTAAGTATTCACGAAAGTTTAAGTAAAATACATAGAAAGGAACTAGTTATACGACAACATTAATCAACAATAGTTCTCACGTGGATAGCTTTTCGCTTTTCATAACAACCTCCAATGCATAAAGATTTGATTCTCATGCCTTCTTAACGCACTACTAACTAATCTAATCAAATTTGATTATAATAATCAATGGAATCACACTAATTAATCAAAAATAAAACATAGAGCCTATTGTTTGAACAAAACAAAACCAAACACGAACCACACGAAACCACACGACCCTTGAAATCAATAAGAATGGAGAATCACATACAGTGATGGAATGAAAAAACAGTTGTCAAACAAGAAACACAATGTATGATCGATTAAAAAGAATCAATCAAGCTAACATGACAAAAGTAAATAGATTTTCTTGTAGTTTAATCAAAACTGTGCAACTATAGATTAGTGCAATAAAGTATTCACGAAAGTTTAAGTAAAATACATAGAAAATGAACTAGTTATACGACAACATTAATCAACAATAGTTCTCGCTGGATAGCTTTTTGCTTTTCATAGCAACCTCAATGCTATAAAGATTTGATTCTCGTGCCTTCTTAACGCACTACTAAACTAATCTATCAAATTTGATTATAAAAATCAATGGAATCACACTAATTAATTAAAAATGAAACATAGAGCCTATTGTTTGAACCAAACCAAAACCGAACACGAAACCACGAACGATCCTTGAAATCATAAGAATGGAGAATCACATACAGTGATGGAATGAAGTAAACAGTTGTCAAACAAGAAACACAGTGTATGATCGATTAAAAGAACTCAGCACAGCTAACATGACAAAGTAAATAAGATTTTCTTATAGTTTAATCAAATTATGCACCTACAGATTAGTGCATTAAAGTATTCACGAAAGTTTAAGTAAAATACATAGGAAGGAACTAGTTATACGACAAATTAATCAACAATAGTTCTCACGTGGATAGCTTTTCGCTTTTCATAACAACCTCCAATGCTATAAAGATTTGATTCTCATGCCTTCTTAACGCACTACTAAACTAATCTAATCAATTTGATTATAATAATCAATGGAATCACACTAATTAATCAAAAATAAAACATAGAGCCTACTGTTTGAAAAAAACAAAACCAAACCGAAACCACACGAACGACCCTTGAAATAATAAAATGGAGAATCCATACGGTGATGGAATGAAAGCAAACAGTTGTCAAACAAGAAACACAATGTATGATCGATTAAAAAGAACTCAGTCAAGCTAACATTACAAAGTAAAAAGATTTCTTGTAGTTTAATCAAATTGTGCAACTATAGATTAGTGCATTAAAGTATTCACGAAAGTTTAAGTAAAATACATAGCAACCTCCAATGCTATAAAGATTTGATTCTCGTGCCTTTTTAACGCACTACTGTACTAATCTAATCAAATTTGATTACAATAATCTATGAATCACACTAATTAATTAAAAATGAAACTAGAGCCTATTGTTTGAACCAAACCAAAACCGAACACAAAACCACACGAACGACCCTCGAAATCAATAAGAATGGAGAATCACATACAGTGATGGAATGAAAGTAAACAGTTGTCAAACAAGAAACACAATGTATGATCGATTAAAAAGAACTCAATCAAGCTAACATGACAAAGTAAATAAGATTTTCTTGTAGTTTAATCAAATTGTGCAACTACAGATTAGTGCAATAAAGTATTCACGAAAGTTTAGTAAAATACATAGAAAATGAACTAGTTATACACAACATTAATCAACAATAGTTCTCTCTTGGATAGCTTTTTGCTTTTCATAGCAACCTCAATGCTATAAAGATTTGATTCTCGTGCCTTCTTAACGCACTACTAAACTAATCTTATCAAATTTGATTATAAAATCAATGGAATCACACTAATTAATTAAAAATGAAACATAGAGCCTATTGTTTGAACAAACCAAACCGAACACGAAACCACACGAACGACGATCCTTGAAATCAATAAGAATGGAGAATCACATACAGTGATGGAATGAAAGTAACAGTTGTCAAACAAGAACCCAGTGTATGATCGATTAAAAAGAACTCAGTCAAGCTAACATGACAAAGTAAATACGATTTTCTTATAGTTTAATCAATTATGCACCTGCAGATTAGTGAATTAAAGTATTCACGAAAGTTTAAGTAAATACATAGGAAAGGAACTAGTTATACGACAAAATTAATCAACAATAGTTCTCACGTGGATAGCTTTTCGCTTTTCATAACAACCTCCAATGCTATAAAGATTTGATTCTCATGCCTTCTTAACGCACTACCTAAACTAATCTAATCAAATTTGATTATAATAATCAATGGAATCACACTAATTAATCAAAAATGAAACATAGAGCCTATTGTTTGAACAAAACAAAAACAAACACGAACCACACACGAACGACCCTTGAACAAAAGAATGGAGAATCACATACAGTGATGGAATGAAAGTAAACAGTTGTCAACAAGAAAACACAATGTATGATCGATTAAAAAGAACTCAATCAAGCTAACATGACAAAGTAAATAAGATTTTCTTGTAGTTTAATCAAATTGTGCAACTACAGTTTAGTGCATAAAGTATTCACGAAAGTTTAAGTAAAATACATAGAAAATGAACTAGTTATACGACAACATTAATCACAATAGTTCTCGCGTGGATAGCTTTTTGCTTTTCATAGCAACCTTCAATGCTATAAAGATTTGATCTCGTGCCTTCTTAACGCACTACTAAACTAATCTTATCAAATTTGATATAAAATCATGGAATCACACTAATTAATTAAAAATGAAACATGAGACACTTTAACAAAATGACGCCTATTGTTTGAACCAAACCAAAACCGAACACGAACCACACGAACGACCCTTGAAATCAATAAGAATGGAGAATCACATACAGTGATGGAATGAAAGTAAACAGTTGTCAAACAGAACACAATGTATGATCGATTAAAAAGAACTCAATCAAGCTAACATGCAAAGTAAATAAGATTTTCTTGTAGTTTAATCAAATTGTGCAACTATAGATTAGTGCAATAAAGTATTCACGAAAGTTTAAGTAAAATACATAGAAATGAACTAGTTATACGACAACATTAATCAACAATAGTTCTCGCTTGGATAGCTTTTTGCTTTTCATAGCAACCTCAATGCTATAAATATTTGATTCTCGTGCCTTCTTAACGCACTACTAACTAATCTTATCAAATTTGATTATAAAAATCAATGAATCACACTAATTAATTAAAATGAAACATAGAGCCTATTGTTTGAACAAACCAAAACCGAACACGAAACCACACGAACGACCCTTGAAATCAATAAGAATGGAGAATCACATCAGTGAGGAATGAAAGTAAACAGTTGTCAAACAAGAAACACAGTGTATGATCGATTAAAAAGAACTCAGTCAAGCTAACATGACAAAGTAATAAGATTTTCTTATAGTTTAATCAATTATGCACCTACAGATTAGTGCATTAAAGTATTCACGAAAGTTTAAGTAAAATACATAGGAAAGGAACTAGTTATACGACAAAATTAATCAACAATGTTCTCATGTGGATAGCTTTTCGCTTTTCATAACAACCTCCAATGCTATAAAGATTTGATTCTCATGCCTTCTTAACGCACTACTAAACTAATCTAATCAAATTTGATTATAATAATCAATGGAATCACACTAATTAATCAAAATAAAACATAGAGCCTACTGTTTGAACAAACAAACCAAACACGAAACCACACAACGACCCCTTGAAATAAATAAGAATGGAGAATCACATACGGTGATGGAATGAAAGCAAACAGTTGTCACAAGAAACACAATGTATGATTGATTAAAAGAACTCAATCAAGCTAACATTACAAAGTAAATAAGATTTTCTTGTAGTTTAATCAATTGTGCAACTATAGATTAGTGCATTAAGTATTCACGAAAGTTTAAGAAAATACATAGCAACCTCCAATGCTATAAAGATTTGATTCTCGTGTCTTTTTAATGCTTACGTGCTAATCTAATCAAATTTGATTATAATAATCTATGGAATCACACTAATTAATTAAAAATGAAACATAGAGCCTATTGTTTGAAACAAACCAAAACCGAACACGAACCACCACAACGACCCTTGAAATCAATAAGAATGGAGAATCACATACAGTGATGGAATGAAAGAAACAGTTGTCAAACAAGAAACACAATGTATGATCGATTAAAAAGAACTCAATCAAGCCAACATGACAAAGTAAATAAGATTTTCTTGTAGATTAATCAAATTGTGCAACTACAGATTAGTGCAATAAAGTATTCACGAAAGTTTAAGTAAAATACATAGAAAATGAACTAGTTATACGACAACATTAATCAACAATAGTTCTCGCTTGGATAGCTTTTTGCTTTTCATAGCAACCTTCAATGCTATAAAGATTTGATTCTCGTGCCTTCTTAACGCACTACTAAACTAATCTTATCAAATTTGATTATAAATCAATGGAATCACACTAATTAATTAAAAAATGAAACATAGAGCCTATTGTTTGAACCAAACAAAACCGAACACGAAACCACACACGAACGACCCTTGAAATCAATAAGAATGGAGAATCACATACAGTGATTGAATGAAAGTAAACAGTTGTCAACAGAACACAATGTATGATCGATTAAAAAGAACTCAGTCAAGCTAACATGACAAAGTAAATAAGATTTTCTTGTAGTTTAATCAAATTGTGCAACTACAGATTAGTGCATTAAAGTATTCACGAAAGTTTAAGTAAAATACATAGGAAAGGAACTAGTTATACGACAAATTAATCAACAATAGTTCTCATGTGGATAGCTTTTTCGCTTTTCATAACACCTCCAATGCTATAAAGATTTGATTCTCATGTCTTCTTAACGCACTATAAACTAACTAATCTAAATCAATAATTGATTATAATAATCATGGAATCACACTAATTAATCAAAAATAAACATAGAGCCTACTGTTTGAACAAAACAAAAACCAAACACGAAACCACACGAACGACCCTTGAAATCAATAAGAATGGAGAATCACATACGTGATGGAATGAAAGCAAACAGTTGTCAAACAAGAACACAATGTATGATTGATTAAAAAGAACTCAATCAAGCTAACATTACAAAGTAAATAAGATTTTCTTGTAGTTTAATCAATTGTGCAACTATAGATTAGTGCATTAAAGTATTCACAAAGTTTAAGTAAAATACATAGCAAAACTTATAATAATTCAAAACCAATGCTATAAAGATTTGATTCTCGTGCCTTTTAAATGCACTACTGTGCTAATCTAATCAATTTGATTATAATAATCTATGGAATCACACTAATTAATTAAAATGAAACATAGAGCCTATTGTTTGAAAAAAACCAAAACCGAACACGAAACCACACGAACGACCCTTGAAATCAATAAGAATAGAGAATCACATACAGTGATGGAATGAAAGAAAACAGTTGTCAAACAAGAAACACAATGTATGATCGATTAAAAAGAACTCAATCATGCCAACATGACAAAGTAAATAAGATTTTCTTGTAGATTAATCAAATTGTGCAACTACAGATTAGTGCAATAAAGTATTCACGAAAGTTTAAGTAAAATACATAGAAATGAACTAGTTATACGACAACATTAATCAACAATAGTTCTCGCTTGGGATAGCTTTTTGCTTTTCATAGCAACCTCAATGCTATAAAGATTGATTCTCGTGCCTTCTTAACACACTACTAAACTAATCTTATCAAATTGATTATAAAATCAATGGAATCACACTAATTAATTAAAATGAAACATAGAGCCTATTGTTTGAACCAAACCAAAACAAACACGAAACCACACGAACGACCCTTGAAATCAATAAGATGGAGAATCACATACAGTGATTGAATGAAAGTAAACAGTTGTCAAACAAGAACACAGTGTATGATCGATTAAAAAGAACTCAGTCAAGCTAACATGACAAAGTAAATAAGATTTTCTTGTAGTTTAATCAATTGTGCACCTACAGATTAGTGCATTAAAGTATTCACGAAAGTTTAAGTAAAATACATAGGAAGGAACTAGTTATACGACAAAATTAATCAACAATAGTTCACGTGGATAGCTTTTCGCTTTTCATAACAACCTCCAATGCTATAAGATTTGATTCTCATGGCTTCTTAACGCACTACTAAACTAATCTAATCAAATTTGATTATAATAATCAATGGAATCACACTAATTAATCAAATAAAACATAGAGCCTATGTTTGAACAAACAAAAACCAACACGAAACCACACGAACGACCATTGAAATAATAAGAATGGAGAATCACATACAGTGATGGAATGAAAGCAAACAGTTGTCAAACAAGAAACACAATGTATGATTGATTAAAAAGAACTCAATCAAGCTAACATACAAAGTAATAAGATTTTCTTGTAGTTTAATCAAATGTGTGCAACTATAGATTAGTGCATTAAAGTATTCACGAAAGTTTAAGTAAATACATAGCACCTCCAATCTATAAAGATTTGATTCTCGTGTCTTTTATGCCTACTGTGCTAATCTAATCAAATTTGATTATAATAATCTATGGAATCACACTAATTAAAAAATGAAACATAGAGCCTATTGTTTGAAAAAAACCAAACCGAACACGAAACCACACGAACGACCTTGAAATCAATAAGAATGGAGAATCACATACAGTGATGGAATGAAAGAAACAGTTGTCAAACAAGAAACACAATGTATGATCGATTAAAAAGAACTCAATCAAGCCAACATGACAAAGTAAATAAGATTTTCTTGTAGATTTAATCAAATTGTGCACTACAGATTAGTGCAATAAAGTATTCACGAAAGTTTAAGTAAAATACATAGAAAATGACTAGTTATACGACAACATTAATCAACAATAGTTCTCGCTTGGATAGCTTTTTGCTTTTCATAGCAACCTTCAATGCTATAAAGATTTGATTCTCGTGCCTTCTTAACGCACTACTAAACTAATCTTATCAAATTTGATTATAAAAATCATGGAATCACACTAATTATTAAAAATGAAATATAGAGCCTATTGTTTGAACCAAACCAAAACCGAACACGAAACCACACGAACGACCCTTGAAATCAATAAGAATGGAGAATCACATACAGTGATTGAATGAAAGTAAACAGTTGTCAAACAAGAAACACAGTGTATGATCGATTAAAAAGAACTCAGTCAAGCTAACATGACAAAGTAAATAATTTCTTATAGTTTAATCAAATTGTGCACCTACAGATTAGTGCATTAAAGTACACGAAAGTTTAAGTAAAATACATAGGAAAGGAACTAGTTATACGACAAAATTAATCAACAATAGTTCTCACGTGGATAGCTTTTCGCTTTTCATAACAACCTCCAATGCTATAAAGATTTGATTCTCATGGCTTCTTGACGCACTACTAAACTAATCTAATAAAATTGATTATAATAATCAATGGAATCACACTAATTAATCAAAATAAAACATAGAGCCTACTGTTTGAACAAAACAAAAACCAAACACGAACACAACGAACGACCCTTGAAATCAATAAGAATGGAGAATCACATACGTGATGGAATGAAAGCAAACAGTTGTCAAACAAGAAACACAATGTATGATGGATTAAAAGAACTCAATCAAGCTAACATTACAAAGTAAATAAGATTTCTTGTAGTTTAATCTAATTGTGCAACTATAGATTAGTGCATTAAAGTATTCACGAAAGTTTAAGTAAATACATAGCAACAACTCCAATGCTATAAAGATTTGATTCTCGTGCCTTTTTAACGCACTACGTACTAATCTAATCAAATTTGATTATAATAATCTATGGAATCACACTAATTATTAAAAATGAACATAGAGCCTATTGTTTGAAAAAACCAAAACCGAACACGAAACCACACGAACGACCCTTGAAATCAATAAGAATAGAGAATCACATACAGTGATGAATGAAAGAACAGTTGTCAAACAAGAAACACAATGTATGATCGATTAAAAAGAACTCAATCAAGCTAACATGACAAAGTAAATAAGATTTTCTTGTAGATTAATCAAATTGTGCAACTACAGATTAGTGCAATAAAGTATTCACGAAAGTTTAGTAAAATACATAGAAAATGAACTAGTTATACGACAACATTAATCAACATAGTTCTCGCTTGGATAGCTTTTTGCTTTTCATAGCAACCTTCAATGCTATAAAGATTTGATTCTCGTGCCTTCTTAACGCACTACTAAACTAATCTTATCAATTTGATTATAAAATCAATGGAATCACACTATTAATTAAAAATGAAACATAGAGCCTATTGTTTGAACCAACCAAACCGAACACGAAACCACACGAACGACCCTTGAAATCAATAAGAATGGAGAATCACATACAGTGATGGAATGAAAGTAAACAGTTGTCAAACAAGAAACACTGTATGATCGATTAAAAGAACTCAGTCAAGCTAACATGACAAAGTAAATAAGATTTTCTTATAGTTTAATCAAATTGTGCACCTACAGATTAGTGCATTAAAGTATTCACGAAAGTTTAAGTAAAATACATAGGAAAGGAACTAGTTATACGACAAATAATCAACAATAGTCTCACGTGGATAGCTTTTCGCTTTTCATAACAACCTCCAATGCTATAAAGATTTGATTCTCATGGCTTCTTAACGCACTACTAAACTAATCTAATCAAATTTGATTATAATAATCAATGGAATCACACTAATTAATCAAAAATAAAACATAGAGCCTACTGTTTGAACAAACAAAACCAACACGAACCACAACACGAACGACCATTGAAATAAATAAGAATGGAGAATCACATACGGTGATGGAATGAAACAACAGTGTCAAACAAGAAACACAATGTATGATTGATTAAAAAGAACTCAATCAAGCTAACATTACAAAGTAAATAAGATTTTCTTGTAGTTTAATCAAATTGTGCACCTATAGATTAGTGCATTAAAGTATTCACGAAAGTTTAAGTAAAATACATAGCAACCTCCAATGCTATAAAGATTTGATTCTCGTGTCTTTTTAATGCATTACTGTGCTAATCTAATCAAATTTGATTATAATAATCTATGGAATCACACTAATTAATTAAAAATGAAACATAGAGCCTATTGTTTGAAAAAAACCAAAACCGAACACGAACCACACGAACGACCCTTGAAATCAATAAGAATGGAGAATCACATACAGTGATGGAATGAAAGTAACAGTTGTCAACAAGAAACACAATGTATGATCGATTAAAAAGAACTCAATCAAGCCAACATGACAAAGTAAATAAGATTTTCTTTGTAGTTAATCAAATTGTGCAACTACAGATTAGTGCAATAAAGTATTCACGAAAGTTTAAGTAAAATACATAGAAAATGAACTAGTTATACGACAACATTAATCAACAATAGTTCTCGCTTGGATAGCTTTTTGCTTTTCATAGCACCCTTCAATGCTATAAAGATTTGATTCTCGTGCCTTCTTAACGCACTACTAAACTAATCTTATCAAATTTGATTATAATAATCAATGGAATCACACTAATTAATTAAAAATGAAATATAGAGCCTATTGTTTGAACCAAACCAAAACCGAACACGAAACCACACGAACGACCCTTGAAATCAATAAGAATGGAGAATCACATACAGTGATGAATGAAAGTAAACAGTTGTCAAACAAGAAACACAGTGTATGATCGATTAAAAGAACTCAGTCAAGCTAACATGACAAGTAAATAAGATTTTCTTATAGTTTAATCAAATTGTGCACCTACAGATTAGTGCATTAAGTACACGAAAGTTTAAGTAAAATACATAGGAAAGGAACTAGTTATACGACAAAATTAATCAACAATAGTTCTCACGTGGATAGCTTTTCGCTTTTCATAACAACCTCCAATGCTATAAAGATTTGATTCTCATGCCTTCTTAACGCACTACTAAACTAATCTAATCAAATTTGATTATAATAATCAATGGAATCACACTAATTAATCAAAATAAAACATAGAGCCTACTGTTTGAACAAAACCAAAACCAAACACGAAACCACACGAACGACCATTGAAATAAATAAGAATGGAGAATCACATACGGTGATGGAATGAAAGCAAACATTTGTCAAACAAGAAACACAATATGATGGATTAAAAGAACTCAATCAAGCTAACATTACAAAGTAAATAAGATTTTCTTGTAGTTTAATCTAATTGTGCAACTATAGATTAGTGCATTAAAGTATTCACGAAATTTAAGTAAAATACATAGCAACCTCCAATGCTATAAAGATTTGATTCTCGTGCCCTTTTTAACGCACTACTGTACTAATCTAATCAAATTTGATTATAATAATCTATGGAATCACACTAATTATAAATGAAACATAGAGCCTATTGTTTGAAAAAACCAAAACCGAACACGAAACCACACGAACGACCCTTGAAATCAATAAGAATGGAGAATCACATACAGTGATGAATGAAAGTAAACAGTTGTCAAACAAGAAACACAGTATGATCGATTAAAAGAACTCAATCAAGCTAACATGACAAAGTAAATAAGATTTTCTTGTAGTTTAATCAAATTGTGCAACTACAGATTAGTGCAATAAAGTATTCACGAAAGTTTAAGTAAAATACATAGAAAATGAACTAGTTATACGACAACATTAATCACAATAGTTCTCGCTTGGATAGCTTTTTGCTTTTCATAGCAACCTTCAATGCTATAATATTTGATTCTCGTGCCTTCTTAACGCACTACTAAACTAATCTATCAAATTTTGATTATAAAAATCAATGGAATCACACTAATTAATTAAAAACGAAACATAGAGCCTATTGTTTGAACAAACCAAAACCGAACACGAAACACACGAACAATCCTTGAAATCAATAAGAATGGAGAATCACATACAGTGATGGAATGAAAGTAAACAGTTGTCAAACAAGAAACACAGTGTATGATCGATAAAAAGAACTCAGTCAAGCTAACATGACAAAGTAAATACGATTTCTTATAGTTTAATCAAATTGTGCACCTGCAGATTAGTGAATTAAAGTATTCACGAAAGTTTAAGTAAAATACATAGGAAAGGAACTAGTTATACGACAAAATTAATCAACAATAGTTCTCACGTGGATAGCTTTTCGCTTTTCATAACAACCTCCAATGCTATAAAGATTTGATTCTCATGCCTTCTTAACGCACTACTAAACTAATCTAATCAAATTTGATTATAATAATCAATGGAATCACACTAATTAATCAAAAATAAAACATAGAGCCTACTGTTTGAACAAAACCAAAACAAACACGAAACCACACGAACGACCCACCTTGAAATAAATAAGAATGGAGAATCACATACAGTGATGGAATGAAGTAAACAGTTGTCAAACAAGAAACACAATGTATGATCGATTAAAAGAACTCAATCAAGCTAACATGACAAAGTAAATAAGATTTTCTTGTAGTTTAATCAAATTGTGCAACTACAGTTTAGTGCAATAAAGTATTCACGAAAGTTTAAGTAAAATACATAGAAAAGAACTAGTTAATGACAACATTAATCAACATAGTTCTCGCTTGGATAGCTTTTCTTTTCATAGCAACCTTCAATGCTATAAAGATTTGATTCTCGTGCCTTCTTAACGCACTACTAAACTAATCTAATCAATTTGATTATAATAATCAATGGAATCACACTAATTAATTAAAAATGAAACATAGAGCCTATGTTTGAACCAAACCAAACCGAACACGAAACCACACGAACGACCCTTGAAATCAATAAGAATGGAGAATCACATACAGTGATGGAATGAAAGTAAACAGTTGTCAAACAAGAAACACATGTATGATCGATTAAAAAGACTCAGTCAAGCTAACATGACAAAGTAAATAAGATTTTCTTGTAGTTTAATCAAATTGTGCAACTACAGATTAGTGCATAAAGTATTCACGAAAGTTTAAGTAAAATACTAGAAAATGAACTAGTTATACGACAACATTAATCAACAATAGTTCTCGCTTGGATAGCTTTTTGCTTTTCATAGCAACCTTCAATGCTATAATATTTGATTCTCGTGCCTTCTTAACGCACTACTAAACTAATCTTATCAAATTTGATTATAAAATCAATGGAATCACACTAATTAATTAAAAATGAAACATAGAGCCTATTGTTTGAACCAAACCAAAACCGAACACGAACCACAACGAACGACCCTTGAAATCAATAAGAATGGAGAATCACATACAGTGATGGAATGAAAGTAAACAGTTGTCAAACAAGAAACACAGTGTATGATCGATTAAAAGAACTCAGTCAAGCTAACATGACAAAGTAAATAAGATTTTCTTATAGTTTAATCAAATTGTGCACCTACAGATTAGTGCATTAAAGTATTCACGAAAGTTTAAGTAAAATACATAGGAAAGAAACTAGTTATACGACAAAATTAATCAACAATAGTTCTCATGTGGATAGCTTTTCGCTCTTCATAACACCCTCCAATGCTATAAAGATTTGATTCTCATGCCTTCTTAACGCACTACTAAACTAATCTAATCAAATTTGATTATAATAATCAATGGAATCACACTAATTAATCAAAATAAAACATAGAGCCTACTGTTTGAACAAAACAAAAACAAACACGAAACCACAACGACCTTGAAATAAATAAGAATGGAGAATCACATACGGTGATGGAATGAAAGCAAACAGTTGTCAAACAAGAAACACAATGTATGATTGATTAAAAGAACTCAATCAAGCTAACATTACAAAGTAATAAGATTTTCTTGTAGTTTAATCAAATTGTGCCAACTATAGATTAGTGCATTAAAGTATTCACGAAAGTTTAAGTAAAATACATAGCAACCTCCAACTATAAAGATTTGATTTCTCGTGTCTTTTTAATGCATTACTGTGCTAATCTAATCAAATTTGATTATAATAATCTATGGAATCACACTAATTAATTAAAAATGAAACATAGAGCCTATTGTTTGAAAAAAACCAAAACCGAACACGAAACCACACGAACGACCCTTGAAATCATAAGAATAGAGAATCACATACAGTGATGGAATGAAAGAACAGTTGTCAAACAAGAAACACAATGTATGATCGATTAAAAAGAACTCAATCAAGCTAACATGACAAAGTAATAAGATTTTCTTGTAGTTTAATCAATTGTGCAACTACAGATTAGTGCAATAAAGTATTCACGAAAGTTTAAGTAAAATACATAGAAAATGAACTAGTTATACGACAACTTTAATCAACAATAGTTCTCGCTTGGATAGCTTTTTGCTTTTCATAGCAACTTCAATGCTATAAAGATTTGATTCTCGTGCCTTCTTAACGCACTACTAAACTAATCTTATCAAATTTGATTATAAAAATCATGGAATCACACTAATTATTAAAATGAAACATAGAGCCTATTGTTTGAACCAAACCAAAACCGAACACGAAACCACAACACGAACAGACCACGACCCTTGAAATCAATAAGAATGGAGAATCACATACAGTGATGAATGAAAGTAACAGTTGTCAAACAAGAAACACAATGTATGATCGATTAAAAAGAACTCAGTCAAGCTAACATGACAAAGTAAATAAGATTTTCTTATAGTTTAATCAAATTGTGCACCTACAGATTAGTGCATTAAAGTATTCACGAAAGTTTAAGTAAAATACATAGGAAAGGAACTAGTTATACGACAAATTAATCAACAATACTTCTCACGTGGATAGCTTTTTTCGCTTTTCATAACAACCTCCAATGCTATAAAGATTTGATTCTCATGGCTTCTTAACGCACTACTAAACTAATCTAATCAAATTTGATTATAATAATCAATGGAATCACACTAATTAATCAAAAATAAAACATAGAGCCTACTGTTTGAACAAAACCAAACCAACACGAAACCACACGAACGACCATTGAAAAATAAGAATGGAGAATCACATACGGTGATGGAATGAAAGCAAACAGTTGTCAAACAAGAAACACAATGTATGATGGATTAAAAAGAACTCAATCAAGCTAACATACAAAGTAAATAAGATTTTCTTGTAGTTTAATCAAATTGTGCAACTATAGATTAGTGCATAAAGTATTCACGAAAATTAAGTAAATACATAGCAACCTCCAATGCTATAAAGATTTGATTCTCGTGCCTTTTTAACACACTACTGTACTAATCTAATCAAATTGATTATAATAATCTATGGAATCACACTAATTAATTAAAATGAAACATAGAGCCTATTGTTTGAAAAAACCAAAACCGAACACGAAACCACACGAACGACCCTTGAAATCAATAAGAATGGAAATCAATACAGTGATGGAATGAAAGTAAACAGTTGTCAAACAAGAAACACAATGTATGATCGATTAAAAAAACTCAATCAAGCTAACATGACAAAGTAAATAAGATTTTCTTGTAGTTTAATCAAATGTGCAACTACAGATTAGTGCAATAAAGTATTCACGAAAGTTTAAGTAAAATACATAGAAAATGAACTAGTTATACGACAACATTAATCAACAATAGTTCTCGCTTGATAGCTTTTTGCTTTTCATAGCAACCTTCAATGCTATAAGATTTGATTCTCGTCCCTTCTTAACGCACTACTAACTAATCTACAAATTTGATTATAAAAATCAATGGAATCACACTAATTAATTAAAAATGAAACATAGAGCCTATTGTTTGAACAAAACCAAAACCGAACACGAAACCACACGAACGACCCTTGAAATCAATAAGAATGGGAATCACATACAGTGATGGAATGAAAGTAAACAGTTGTCAAACAAGAAACACAGTGTATGATCGATTAAAAAGAACTCATGTCAAGCTAACATGACAAAGTAAATAAGATTTTCTTATAGTTTAATCAAATTGTGCACCTACAGATTAGTGCATTAAAGTATTCACGAAAGTTTAAGTAAAATACATAGGAAAGGAACTAGTTATACACAAAATTAATCAACAATAGTTCTCACGTGGATAGCTTTTTCGCTTTCATAACAACCTCCAATGCTATAAAGATTTGATTCTCATGCCTTCTTAACGCACTACTAACTAATCTAATCAAATTTGATTATAATAATCAATGGAATCACACTAATTAATCAAAATAAACATAGAGCCTATTGTTTGAACAAAACAAAACCAAACACGAAACCACACAACGAACCTCTTGAAATAAATAAGAATGGAGAATCACATACGTGATGGAATGAAAGTAAACAGTTGTCAAACAAGAAACCAATGTATGATCGATTAAAAGAACTCAATCAAGCTAACATTACAAAGTAAATAAGATTTTCTTGTAGTTTAATCAAATTGTGCAACTATAGATTAGTGCATTAAAGTATTCACGAAAGTTTGAGTAAAATACATAGCAACCAATCCAATGCTATAAGATTTGATTCTCGTGCCCTTTTTTAACGCCCTCACTGTACTAATCTAATCAAATTTGATTATAATAATCTATGGAATCACACTAATTAATTAAAAATGAAACATAGAGCCTATTGTTTGAAAAAAACAAAACCGAACACGAAACACACGAACGACCCTTGAAATCAATAAGAATGGAGAATCACATACAGTGATGGAATGAAAGTAAACAGTTGTCAAACAAGAAACACAGTGTATGATCGATTAAAAGAACTCAGTCAAGCTAACATGACAAAGTAAATAAGATTTTCTTATAGTTTAATCAAATTGTGCACCTACAGATTAGTGCATTAAAGTATTCACGAAAGTTTAAGTAAAATACATAGGAAAGGACTAGCTATACGACAAATTAATCAACAATAGTTCTCACGTGGATAGCTTTTCGCTTTTCATAACAACCTCCAATGCTATAAAGATTTGATTCTCATGCCTTCTTAATGCACTACTAAACTAATCTAATCAAATTTGATTATATAATCAATGGAATCACACTAATTAATCAAAAATAAAACATAGAGCCTACTGTTTGAACAAAACAAAAACCAAACACGAAACCACACGAACGACTCTTGAAATAAATAAGAATGGAGAATCACATACGGTGATGGAATGAAAGCAACAGTTGTCAAACAAGAACACAATGTATGATAGATTAAAAGAACTCAATCAAGCTAACATGACAAAGTAAATAAGATTTTCTTGTAGTTTAATCAAATTGTGCACTATAGATTAGTGCATTAAAGTATTCACGAAAGTTTGAGTAAAATACATAGCAACCTCCAATGCTATAAACGATTTGATTCTCGTGCCTTTTTAACGCACTACTGTACTAATCTAATCAAATTTGATTATAATAATCTATGAATCACACTAATTAATTAAAAATGAAACATAGAGCCTATTATTTGAAAAAACAAACCCGAACACGAAACCACACGAACGACCCTTGAAATCAATATAATGGAGAATCACATACTGATGGAATGAAAGTAAACAGTTGTCAAACAAGAAACACAATGTATGATCGATTAAAAGAACTCAATCAAGCTAACATTACAAAGTAAATAAGATTTTCTTGTAGTTTAATCAAATTATGCAACTATAGATTAGTGCATTAAAGTATTCACGAAAGTTTAAGTAAAATACATAGCAACCTCCAATGCTATAAAGATTTGATTCTCGTGCCTTTTTAACGCACTACTGTACCAATCTAATCAAATTTTATTATAATAATCTATGGAATTACACTATTTAATTAAAAATGAAACATAGAGCCTATTGTTTGAAAAAAACCAAAACCGAACACGAAACCACATGAACGACCCTTGAAATCAATAAGAATGGAGAATCATACACAGTGATGGAATGAATGTAAACAGTTGTCAAACAAGAAACACAATGTATAATCGATTAAAAAGAACTCATTCAAGCAAACATGTCAAAGTAAATAAGATTTTCTTATAGTTTAATCAAATTGTGCAACTATAGATTAGTGCAATAAAGTATTCACAAAAGTTTAAGTAAAATACATAGAAAATGAACTAGTTATACGACAACATTTATCAACAATAGTTCTCGCGTGGATAGCTTTTTGCTTTTCATAGCAACCTCCAATGCTATAAAGATTTGATTCTCGTGCCTTCTTAACGCACTACTGAACTAATCTAATCAAATTTGATTATAATAATCAGGAATCACACTAATTAATTAAAATGAAACATAGAGCCTATTGTTTGAACAAAACCAAACCGAACACGAAACCACCCGAACGACCCTTGAAATCAATAAGAATGGAAAATCACATACAGTGATGAATGAAAGTAAACAGTTGTCAAACAAGAGACACAATGTATGATCGATTAAAAACAACTCAATCAAGCTAACATGACAAAGTAAATAAGATTTTCTTGTAGTTTAATCAAATTGTGCACGACAGATTAGTGCATTAAAGTATTCACGAAAGTTTAAGTAAAATACTACGAAAGGAACAAGTTATACGACAACATTAATCAACAATAGTTCTCGCGTGGATGCTTTTTGCTTTGCATAAGAACCTCCAATGTTATAAAGATTTGATTCTCATGCCTTCTTAACGCACTACTAAGCTAATCTAATCAAATTTGATTATAATAATCAATGGAATCATACTAATTAATCAAAATTAAACATAGAGCCTATTATTTGAGCAAAACCAAAACCGAACACGAACCCACGAACGACACTTGAAATCAATAAGAATGGGGAATCACATTACAGTGATGGAATGAAAGTAAACACTTGTCAAACAAGAAACACAATGTATGATCGATGAAAAAGAACTCAATCAAGCTAACATTACAAAGTAAATAAGATTTTCTTGTAGTTTAATCAAACTGTGCAACTACAGATTAGTGCATTAAAGTATTCACGAAAGTTTAAGTAAAATACATTGCAACCTCCAATGCTATAAAGATTTGATTCCCGTGCCTTCTTAACGCACTACTGAATAATCTAATCAAATTTGATTATAATATCATAGAATCACACTAATTAATTAAAAATGAAACATAGAGCCTATTGTTTGAACAAAACCAAAACCGAACACGAAACCACACGAAAGATCCTTGAAATCAATAAGAATGGAGAATCACATATAGTGATGGAATGAAAGTAAACAGTTGTCAAACAAGAAACACAATGTATGATCGATTAAACAGAACTCAATCAAGCTAACATGACAAAGTAAATAAGATTTTCTTGTAGTTTAATCAAATTGTGCACCAACAGATTAGTGCAATAAACTATTCACGGAAGTTTAAGTAAAATACATAGGAAATGAACTAGTTATACGACAACATTAATCAACAATAGTTCTCGCGTTGATAGCTTTTTGCTTTTCATAGCAACCTCCAATGCTAAAAAGATTTGATTCTCGTGCCTTCTTAACGCACTACTGAACTAATCTAATCAAATTTGATCATAATAATCAATGGAATCACACTAATTAATTAAAATGAAACATAGAGCCTATTGTTTGAACCAAACCAAACCGAACACGAAACCACACGAACGACCCTTGAAATCAATAAGAATGGAGAATCACATACAGTGATGGAATGAAAGTAACAGTTGTCAAACAAGAAACACATGTATGATCGATTAAAAGAACTCAATCAAGCTAACATGACAAAGTAAATATGATTTTCTTATAGTTTAATCAAATTGTGCACCTACAGATTAGTGCATTTAAGTATTCACGAAAGTTTAAGTAAAATACACAGGAAAGGAACTAGCTATACGACAAATTAATCAACATAGTTCTCACGTGGATAGCTTTTCGCTTTTCATAACAACCTCCAATGCTATAAAGATTTGATTCTCATGCCTTCTTAATGCACTACTAAACTAATCTAATCAAATTTGATTATAATAATCAATGGAATCACACTAATTAATCAAAAATAAACATAGAGCCTACTGTTTGAACAAAACAAAACCAAACACGAAACCACACGAACGACTCTTGAAATAAATAAGAATGGAGAATCACATACGATGGAAGGATGAAAGCAAACAGTTGTCAAACAAGAAACACAATGTATGATAGATTAAAAAGAACTCAATCAAGCTAACATTACAAAGTAAATAAGATTTTCTTGTAGTTTAATCAAATTGTGCAACTATAGATTAGTGCATTAAAGTATTCACGAAGTTTGAGTAAAATACATAGCAACCTCCAATGCTATAAAGATTTGATTCTCGTGCCTTTTTAACGCACTACTGTACTAATCTAATCATTTGATTATAATAATCTATGAAATCACACTAATTATTAAAAATGAAACATAGAGCCTATTGTTTGAAAAAAACACAAACCGAACACGAAACCAGACGAACGACCCTTGAAATCAATAATTGGAGAATCACATACAGTGATGGAATGAAAGTAAACAGTTGTCAAACAAGAAACACAATGTATGATCGATTAAAAAGAACTCAATCAAGCTAACATTACAAAGTAAATAAGATTTTCTTGTAGTTTAATCAAATTATGCAACTAATAGATTAGTGCATTAAAGTATTCACGAAAGTTTAAGTAAAATACATAGCAACCTCCAATGCTATAAAGATTTGATTCTCGTGCCTTTTTAAACGCACTACTGTACTAATCTAATCAATTTTATTATAATAATCTATGGAATCACACTATTTAATTAAAAATGAAACATAGAGCCTATGTGTTGAAAAAAACCAAAACCGAACACGAAACCACATGAACGACCCTTGAAATCAATAAGAATGGAGAATCATACACAGTGATGGAATGAATGTAAACAGTTGTCAACAAGAAACACAATGTATAATCGATTAAAGAACTCATTCAAGCAACATGTCAAAGTAAATAAGATTTTCTTATAGTTTAATCAAATTGTGCAACTATAGATTAGTGCAATAAAGTATTCACAAAGTTTAAGTAAAATACATAGAAAATGAACTAGTTATACGACAACATTAATCACCAATAGTTCTCGCGTGGATAGCTTTTTGCTTTTCATAGCAACCTCCAATGCTATAAAGATTTGATTCTCGTGCCTTCTTAACGCACTACTGAACTAATCTAATCAAATTTGATTATAATAATCAATGGAATCACACTAATTAATTAAAATGAAACATAGAGCCTATTGTTTGAACAAAACCAAAACCGAACACGAAACCACCCGAACGACCCTTGAAATCAATAAGAATGGAAAATCACATACAGTGATGGAATGAAAGTAAACAGTTGTCAAACAAGAGACACAATGTATGATCGATTAAAAAACAACTCAATCAAGCTAACATGACAAAGTAAATAATTTTCTTGTAGTTTAATCAAATTGTGCACCGACAGATTAGTGCATTAAAGTATTCACGAAAGTTTAAGTAAATACATAGGAAAGGACAGTTATACGACAACATAATCAACAATAGTTCTCGCGTGCATAGCTTTTTGCTTTGCATAAGAACCTCCAAGTTATAAAGATTTGATTCTCATACCTTCTTAACGCACTACTAAGCTAATCTAATCAAATTTGATTATAATAATCAATGGAATCATACTAATTAATCAAAATTAACATAGAACCTATTGTTTGAACAAAACCAAACCCGAACACGAAACCACACGAACGACGACCTTGAAATCAATAAGAATGGGGAATCACATTACAGTGATGGAATGAAAGTAAACACTTGTCAAACAAGAAACACAATGTATGATCGATTAAAAAGAACTCAATCAAGCTAACATTACAAAGTAAATAAGATTTTCTTGTAGTTTAATCAAATGTGCAACTACAGATTAGTGCATTAAAGTATTCACGAAAGTTTAAGTAAAATAACATTGCAACCTCCAATGCTATAAAGATTTGATTCCCGTGCCTTAATTCTTAACGCACTACTGAACTAATCTAATCAAATTTGATTATAATAATCAATAGAATCACACTAATTAATTAAAATGAAACATAGATCCTATTGTTGAACAAACCAAAACCGAACACGAAACCACACGAACGATCTTTGAAATCAATAAGAATGGAGAATCACATACAGTGATGGAATAAAAGTAAACAGTTGTCAAACAAGAAACACAATGTATGATCGATTAAAAAGAACTCAATCAAGCTAACATGACAAAGTAAATAAGATTTTCTTGTAGTTTAATCAAACTGTGCACCAACAGATTAGTGCAATAAACTATTCACGGAAGTGTAAGTAAAATACATAGGAAATGAACTAGTTATACGACAACATTAATCAACAATAGTTCTCACGTGGATATCTTTTTGCTTTTCATAGCAACCTCCAATGCTAAAAAGATTTAATTCTCGTGCCTTCTTAACGCACTACTGAACTAATCTAATCAAATTTGATTATAATAGTCAATGGAATCACACTAATTAATTAAAAATGAAACATAGAGCCTATTGTTTGAACGAAACCAAAACCGAAACAAAACCACACGAACGATCCTTGAAATCAATAAGAATGGAGAATCACATATAGTGATGGAATGAAAGTAAACAGTTGTCAAACAAGAAACACAATGTATGATCGATTAAAAAAACTCAATCAAGCTAACATGACAAAGTAATAAGATTTTTTTGTAGTTTAATCAAACTGTGCCCAACAGATTAGTGCAATAAACTATTCACGGAAGTAAGTAAATACATAGGAAATGAACTAGTTATACGACAACATTAATCACAGTAGTTTCGCGTGGATATCTTTTTGCTTTTCATAGCAACCTCCAATGCTAAAAGATTTGATTCTCGTGCCTTCTTAACGCACTACTAAACTAATCTAATCAAATTTGATTATAATAATCAATGGAATCACACTAATTAATTAAAAATGAAATATAGAGCCTGTTGTTTGAACAAAACCAAAACCGAACAAAAAACCACACGAACGACCCTTGAAATCAATAAGAATGGAGAATCACATAAAGTGATGGAATGAAAGTAAACAGTTGTCAAACAAGAAACACAATGTATGATCGATTAAAAAGAACTCAATCAAGCTAACATGACAAAGTAAATAAGATTTTCTTGTAGTTTAATCAATTGTGCAACTATAGATTAGTGCATTAAAGTATTCACAAAGTTTGAGTAAAATACATAGCAACCTCCAATGCTATAAAGATTTGATTCTCGTGCCTTTTTAACGCACTACTGAACTAATCTAATCAAATTTGATTATAATAATCTATGAAATCACACTAATTAATCAAAAATAAAACATAGAGCCTACTGTTTGAACAAAACAAAAACCGAACACGAAACCACACGAACGACTCTTGAAATCAATAAGATGGAGAATCACATACGTGATGGAATGAAAGCAAACTTGTCAAACAAGAAACACAATGTATGATAGATAAAAAGAACTCAATCAAGCTACATTACAAAGTAAATAAGATTTTCTTGTAGTTTAATCAAATTGTGCACTATAGATTAGTGCATTAAAGTATTCACGAAAGTTTGAGTAAATACATAGCAACCTCCAATGCTATAAAGATTTTGATTCTCAGTGCCTTTTAACACGCACTACTGTACTATCTAATCAATTTGATTATAATAATCAATGAATCACACTAATTAATTAAAATGAAACATAGAGCCTATTATTTGAAAAAACAAAACCGAACACGAAACCAGACGAACGACCCTGAAATCAATAATATGGAGAATCACATACACTGATGGAATGAAAGTAAACAGTTGTCAAACAAGAACCACAATGTATGATCGATTAAAAGAACTCAATCAAGCTAACATTACAAAGTAAATAAGATTTTCTTGTAGTTTAAAAATCAATTATGCAACTATAGATTAAGTGCATTAAAGTATTCACGAAGTTTAAGTAAAATACTAGCAACCTCCAATGCTATAAAGATTTGATTCTCGTGCCTTTTTAACGCACTACTGACCAATCTAATCAAATTTGATTATAATAATCTATGGAATCACACTATTTAATTAAAAATGAAACATAGAGCCTATTGTTTGAAAAAAACAAACCGAACACGAAACCACATGAACGACCCTTGAAATCAATAAGAATGGAGAATCACACACAGTGATGGAATGAAAGTAACAGTTGTCAAAACAAGAAACACAATGTATAATCGATTAAAAAGAACTCAATCAAGCTAACATGTCAAAGTAAATAAGATTTTCTATAGTTTAATCAAATTGTGCAACTACAGATTAGTGCAATAAAGTATCACAAAAGTTAAGTAAAATACATAGAAAATGAACTAGTTATACGACAACATTTATCAACAATAGTTCTCGCGTGGATAGCTTTTTGCTTTTCATAGCAACCTCCAATGCTATAAAGATTTGATTCTCGTGCCTTCTTAACGCCTACTGAACTAATCTAATCAAATTTGATTATAATAATCAATGGAATCACACTAATTAATTAAAAATGAAACATAGAGCCTATTGTTTGAACAAACCAAAACCGAACACGAAACCACCCGAACGACCCTTGAAATCAATAGAATGGAAATCACATACAGTGATGGAATGAAAGTAAACAGTTGTCAAACAAGAGACACAATGTATGATCGATTAAAAACAACTCAATCAAGCTAACATGACAAAGTAAATAAGATTTTCTTTGTAATCAAATTGTGCACCTACAGATTAGTGCATTAAAGTATTCACGAAAGTTTAAGTAAATACTAGGAAGGAACTAGTTATACGACAACATTAATCAACAATAGTTCTCGCGTGGATAGCTTTTTCTTTTCATAAGAACCTCCAATGCTATAAAGATTTGATTCTCATACCTTCTTAACGCACTACTAACTAATCTAATCAATTTGATTATAATAATCAATGGAATCACACTAATTAATCAAAAATGAAACATAGAGCCTATTGTTTGAACAAAACCAAAACCGAACACGAAACCACCCGAACGACCTTGAAATCAATAAGAATGGAGAATCACATTACAGTGATGGAATGAAAGTAAACAGTTGTCAAACAAGAAACAATGTATGATCGATTAAAAAGAACTCAATCAAGCTAACATTCCAAAGTAAATAAGATTTTCTTGTAGTTTAATCAAATTGTGCAACTACAGATTAGTGCATTGAAGTATTCACGAAAGTTTAAGTAAAATACATAGCAACCTCCAATGATATAAAGATTTCATTCTCGTGCCTTCTTAACGCACTACTGAACTAATATAATCAAATTTGATTATAATAATCAACGGAATCACACTAATTAATTAAAAATGAAACATAGAGCCTATTGTTTGAACAAAACAAAACCGAACACGAAACCACACGAACGACCCTTGAAATCAATAAAAATGGAGAATCATTACAGTGATGGAATGAAAGTAAACAGTTGTCAAACAAGAAACACAATGTATGATCGATTAAAATAACTCAATCAAGCTAACATGACAAAGTAAATAAGATTTCTTGTAGTTTAATCAAATGTGCCCAACAGATTAGTGCAATAAAGTATTCATGAAAGTTTAAGTAAAATACATAGAAATGAACTAGTTATACGACAACATTAATCAACAATAGTTCTCAACGTGGATATCTTTTTGCTTTTCATAGCAACCTCCAATGCTAAAAAGATTTGATTCTCGTGCCTTCTTAACGCACTACTGAACTAATCTAATCAAATTTGATTATAATAATCAATGGAATCACACTAATTATTAAATGAAACATAGAGCCTATTGTTTGAACAAACCAAAACCGAACACAAAACCACCACGAACGACCTTGAAATCAATAAGAATGGAGAATCACTTAGTGATGGAATGAAAGTAACAGTTGTCAAACAAGAAACACAATGTATGATCGATTAAAAAGAACTCAATCAGCTAACATGACAAAGTAAATAAGATTTTTTTGTAGTTTAATCAATTGTGCAACTACAGATTAGTGCATAAAGTATTCACGAAAGTTTAAGTAAAATACATAGGAAATGACTAGTTATACGACAACATTAATCAACAATAGTTCTCGCGGGATAGCTTTTTGCTTTTCATAGCAACCTCCAATGCTAAAAAGATTTGATTCTCGTGCCTTCTTAACGCACTACTAAACTAATCTAATCAAATTTGATTATAATAATCAATGGAATCACACTAATTAATTAAAATGAAACATAGAGCCTATTGTTTAAACAAAACCAAAACCGAACACGAAACCACACGAACGACCTTGAAATCAATAAGAATGGAGATCACATACAGTGATGGAATGAAAGTAACAGTTGTCAAACAAGAAACACAATGTATGATCGATTAAAAAGAACTCAATAGCTAACATGACAAAGTAAATAAGATTTTCTTGTAGTTTAATCAATTGTGCATCTACAGATTAGTGCAATAAAGTATTCACGAAAGTTTAAGTAAAATACATAGGAAATGAACTAGTTATACGACAACATTAATCAACAATAGTTCTCGCGTGGATAGCTTTTTGCTTTTCATAGCAACCTCCAATGCTAAAAAGATTTGATTCTCGTGCATTCTTAACGCACTACTGAACTAATCTAGTCAAATTTGATTATAATAATCAATGGAATCACACTAATTAATTAAAAATGAAAATAGAGCCTACTGTTAGAACAAAACAAAAACCGAACACGAAACCACACGAACGACCCTTGAAATCAATAAGATTGGAGAATCACATACAGTGATGGAATGAAAGTAAATAGTTGTCAAACAAAAAACACAATGTATAGAAAGAACTCAATCAAGCTAACATGACAAAGTAAATAAGATTTTCTTGTAGTTTAATCAAATGTGCACCAACAGATTAGTGCAATAAAGTATTCACGAAAGTTTAAGTAAAATACATAGGAAGGAACTAGTTATACGACAACATTAATCAACAATAGTTCTCGCGTGAATAGCTTTTTGCTTTTCATAGCAACCTCCAATGCTATAAAGATTTGATTCTCGCGCTTCTTAACGCACTACTAAACTAATCTAATCAAATTTGATTATAATAATCAATGGAATCACACTAATTATTAAAAATGAAAATAGAGCCTATTGTTTGAACAAAACCAAAAACGAACACGAAACCACACGAACGACCCTTGAAATCAATAAGAATGGAGAATCATACAGTGATGGAATGAAAGTAAACAGTTGTCAAACAAGAAACACAATGTATGATCGATTAAAAGAACTCAATCAAGCTAACATGACAAAGTAAATAAGATTTTCTTGTAGTTTAATCAAATTGTGCACAACAGATAGTGCAACAAACTATTCACGAAAGTTTAAGTAAAATACATAGGAAATTACTAGTTATACGACAACATTAATCAACAATAGTTCTCGCGTGGATAGCTTTTTGCTTTCATAGCAACCTCCAATGCTATAAAGATTTGATTCTCTGCCTTCTTAACGCACTACTGAACTAATCTAATCAAATTTGATTATAATAATCAATGGAATCACACTAATTAATCAAAAATAAAACATAGAGCCTATGTTTGAACAAAACCAAAACCGAACACGAAACCACACGAACGACCTTGAAATCAATAAGAATGGAGAATCACATTACAGTGATGGAATGAAAGTAAACAGTTGTCAAACAAAAAACACAATGTATGATCGATTAAAAACAACTCAATCAAGCTAACATGACAAAGTAAATAAGATTTTCTTGTAGTTTAATCAAATTGTGCAATACAGATTAGTGCATAAAGTTTCACGAAAGTTTAAGTAAAATACGCGGGAAATGAACTAGTTATACGACAACATTAATCAACAATAGTTCTCGCGTGGATAGCTTTTTGCTTTCATAACATCCTACAATGCTATAAAGATTTGATTCTCTGCCTTCTTTACGCACTACTGAACTAATCTAATCAAATTTGATTATAATAATCAATGGAATCACACTAATTAATAAAAATGAAACATAGAGCCTATTGTTAAACAAAACCAAAACCGAACACGAACCACACGAACGACCTTGAAATCAATAAGAATGGAGAATCACATTACAGTGATGGAATGAAAGTAAACAGTTGTCAAACAAGAAACACAATGTATGATCGATTAAAAAGAACTCAATCAAGCTAACATGACAAAGTAAATAAAATTTTCTTGTAGTTTAATCAAATTGTGCACCAACAGATTAGTGCAACAAACTATTCACGGAAGTTTAAGTAAAATACATAGGAAATGAACTAGTTATACAACAATATTAATCAACAATAGTTTTCGCGTGGATAACTTTTTGCTTTTCATAGCAACCTCCATTGCTAAAAAGATTTGATTCTCATGCCTTCTTAACGCACTACTGTACTAATCTAATCAAATTTGATTATAATAATCAATGGAATCACACTAATTAATAAAAAATGAAACACAGAGCCTATTGTTTGAACAAAACCAAAACCCAACAAGAAACCACACCACCGACCTTTGAAATCAATAAGAATGGAGAATCACATTACAGTGATGTAATAAAAGTAAACAGTTGTCAAACAAGAAACACAATGTATGATCGATTAAAAAGAACTCAATCAAGCTAACGTGACAAAGTAAATAAGATTTTTTTGTAGTTTAATCAAATTGTGCAATACAGATTAGTGCATTAAATTTTCACGAAAGTTTAAGTAAAATACACGGGAAAGGAACTAGTTACATGACAACATTAATCAACAATAGTTCTCGCGTGGATAGCTTTTCGCTTTTCATAACACCTCCAATGCTATAAAGATTTGATTCTCATGCCTTCTTAACGCACTACTGAACTAATCTAATCAAATTGATTATAATAATCAATGGAATCACACTAATTAATAAAAATGAAACATAGAGCCTATTGTTTGAACAAAAACCAAAACCGAACACGAAACCACACGAACGACCTTGAAATCAATAGAATGGAGAAA
Source organism: Flaveria robusta (assembly GCA_025506415.1). Classification (NCBI taxonomy): domain Eukaryota; kingdom Viridiplantae; phylum Streptophyta; class Magnoliopsida; order Asterales; family Asteraceae; genus Flaveria; species Flaveria robusta. Next base: position 32,980 of record JACCIZ010000127.1, read on the forward strand.
AACATTAAAGTGATGGAATGAAAGTAAACAGTTGTCAAACAAGAAACACAATGTATGATCGATTAAAAAGAACTCAATCAAGCTAACATGACAAAGTAATAAGATTTTCTTGTAGTTTAATCAAATTGTGCACCAACAGATTAGTGCAATAAAGTATTCACGAAAGTTTAAGTAAAATACATAGGAACTGAACTAGTTATACGACAACATTAATCAACAATAGTTCTCGCGTGGATTGCTTTTTGCTTTTCATAGCAACCTCCAATGCTATAAAGATTCGATTCTCGTGCCTTCTTAACGCACTACTAAACTAATCTAATCAAATTTGATTATAATAATAAATGGAATCACACTAATTAATTAAAAATGAAACCTAGAGCCTATTCTTTGAAGAAAACCAAAACCGAACACGAGACCACACGAACGACCCTTGAAATCAATAAGAATGGAGAATCATATACAGTGATGGAATGAAAGTAAACAGTTGTCAAACAAGAAACACAATGTATGATCAATTAAAAAGAACTCAATCAAGCTAACATAACAAAGTAAATAAGATTTTCTTGTAGTTTAATCGAATTGTGCAACTACAGATTAATGCAACAAAAGTACTTAAGAAAGTTTAAGTAAAATACATAGGTAATGAACTAGTTATACGACAACATTAATCAACAATAGTTCTCGTGTGGGTAGCTCTTTGCTTTTCATAGCAACCTCCAATGCTAAAAAGATTTGATTCTCGTGCTTCTTAACGCACTACTGAACTAATCTAATCAAATTTGATTATAATAATCAATGGATCACACTAATTAATTAAAAATGAAACATAGAGCCTATGTTTGAACAAAAACCCAAAACGAACACGAAACCACACGAACGATTCTTGAAATCAATAAGAATGGAGAATCACATACAGTGATGGAATGAAAGTAAACAGTTGTCAAACAAGAAACACAATGTATGATCATTAAAAAGAACTCAATCAAGCTAACATGACAAAGTAAATAAGATTTCTTGTAGTTTATCAAATTATGCACCAAAGATTAGTGCAATAAAGTATTCACGAAAGTTTAAGTAAAATACATAGAAATGAACTAGTTACCGAACATTAATCAACAATAGTTCTCGCGTGGATAGCTTTTGCTTTTCATAGCAACCTCCAATGCTATAAAGATTTGATTCTCGTGCCTTCTTAACGCACTACTGAACTAATCTAATCAAATTTATTATAATAATCAATGGAATCACACTAATTAATTAAAATAAAACATAGAGCCTATTGTTTGAACAAAACCAAAACCGAACACGAAACCACACGAACGACCCTTGAAATCAATAAGAATGGAGAATCAAATACAGTGATGGAATGAAAGTAAACAGTTGTCAAACAAGAAACACAATGTATGATCGATTAAAAAGAACTCAATCAAGCTAACATGACAAAGTAAATAAGATTTTCTTGTAGTATAATCGAATTGTGCAACTACAGATTAGTGCAACAAAAGTATTCAAGAAAGTTTACGTAAAATAAATAGAAATGAACTAGTTATACGACAACATTAATCAACAATAGTTCTTGCGTGGATAGCTTTTTGCTTTTCATAGCAACCTGCAATGTAAAAAAGATTTGATTCTCGTGCCTTTTTAACTCACTACTGAACTAATCTAATCAAATTTGATTATAATAATCAATGGAATCACACTAATTAATTAAAAATAAAACATAGAGCCTATTGTTAGAACAAAACCAAAACCGAACACAAAACCACACGAACGACCCTTGAAATCAATAAGATTGGAGAATCACGTACAGTGATGGAATGAAAGTAAACAGTTGTCAAACAAGAAACACAATGTATGATCGATTAAAAAGAACTCAATCAAGCTAACATGACAAAGTAAATAAGATTTTCTTGTAGTTTAATCGAATTGTGCAACTACAGATTAGTGCAACAAAAGTATTCAAGAAAGTTTAAGTAAAATACATAGGAAATGAACTAGTTATTCGACAACATTAATCAACAATAGTTCTCGCGTGAATAATTTTTTGCTTTTCATAGCAACCTCCAATGCTATAAAGATTTGATTCTCGTGCCTTCTTAACGCACTACTGAACTAATCTAATCAAATTTGATTATAATAATCAATGGAATCACACTAATTAATTAAAAATGAAACATAGAGCCTATTGTTTGAACAAAACCAAAACCGAGCACAAAACCACACGAACGACCCTTGAAATCAATAAGAATGGAGAATCATATTACAGTGATGGAACGAAAGTAAACTGTTGCCAAACAAGAAACACAATATAAAATCGATTAAAAAGAACTCAATCAAGCTAACATGACAAAGTAAATAAGATTTTCTTGTAGTTTAATCAAATTGTGCACCAACAGCAATAAACTATTCACGGAAGTTTAAGTAAAATAAATAGGAAATGAACTAGTTATACGACAACATTAATCAACAACAGTTCTCGCGTGGGTAGCTTTTTGCTTTTCATAGCAACCTCCACTGCTAAAAAGATTTGATTCTCGTGCCTTCTTAATGCACTACTGAACTAATCTAATCAAATTTGATTATAATAACCAATGGAATCACACTAATTAATTAAAAATTAAACATAGAGCCTATTGTTTGAACAAAACCAAAACCGAACACGAAACCACACGAACGACCATTGAAATCAATAAGAATGGAGAATCAAATACAGTGATGTAATGAAAGTAAAAAGTTGTCAAACAAGAAACACAATATATGATCGATTAAAAAGAACTCAATCAAGCTAACATGACAAAGTAAATAAGATTTTCTTGTAGTTTAATCAAATTGTGCACCAACAGATTAGTGCAATAAAGTATTCACGAAAGTTTAAGTAAAATACATAGGAAATGAACTAATTATACGACAACATTAATCAACAATAGTTCTCGCGTGGATTGATTTTTGCTTTCATAGCAACCTCCAATGCTAAAAAGATTTGATTCTCGTGCCTACTTAACGCACTACTGAACTAATCTATTCAAATTTGATTATAATAATCAATGGAATCACACTAATTAATTAAAAATAAAACATAGAGCCTATTGTTTGAACAAAACAAAAACCAAACGAAATCGCACGAACGACCCTTGAAATCAATAAGAATGGAGAATCAAATACAGTGACGGAATGAAAGTAAACAGTTGTGAAACAAGAAACACAATGTATGATCGATTAAAAAGAACTCAATCAAGCTAACATGACAAAGTAAATAAGATTTTCTTGTCGTTTAATCGAATTGTGCAACTACAGATAAATGCAATAAAGTATTCACGAAAGTTTAAGTAAAATACATAAGAAAGGAACTAGTTATACGACAACATTAATCAACAATAGTTCTCGCGTGGATAGCTTTTTGCTTTTCATAGCAACCTCCAATGCTATAAAGATTTGATTCTCGTGCCTTCTTAACGCACTACTGAACTAATCTAATCAAGTTTGATTATAATAATCAATGGAATCACACTAATAATTAAAAAAAACATAGAGCCTATTGTTTGAACAAAAACCAAAACGAACACAAAACCACACGAACGACCCTTGAAATCAATAAGATTGGAGAATCACGTACAGTGATGGAATGAAAGTAAACAGTTGTCAAACAAGAAACACAATGTATGATCGATTAAAAAGAACTCAATCAAGCTAACATGACAAAGTAAATAAGATTTTTTTGTAGTTTAATCGAATTGTGCAACTACAGATTAGTGCAACAAAAGTATTCAAGAAAGTTTAAGTAAAATACATAGGAAATGAACTAGTTATTCGACAACATTAATCAACAATAGTTCTCGCGTGAATAATTTTTTGCTTTTCATAGCAACCTCCAATGCTATAAAGATTTGATTCTCGTGCCTTCTTAACGCACTACTGAACTAATCTAATCAAATTTGATTATAATAATCAATGGAATCACACTAATTAATTAAAAATAAAACATAGAGCCTATTGTTAGAACAAAACCAAAATCGAACACGAAACCACACGAACGACCCTTGAAATCAATAGGATTGGAGAATCACATACAGTGATGCAATGAAAGTAAACAGTTGTCAAACAAGAAACACAATGTATGATTGATTGAAAAGAACTCAATCAAGCTAACATGACAAAGTAAATAAGATTTTCTTGTAGTTTAATCGAATTGTGCAACTACAGATTAGTGCAACAAAAGTATTCAAGAAAGTTTAAGTAAAATACATAGGAAATGAACTAGTTATACGACAACATTAATCAACAATAGTTCTCGCGTGGATAGCTTTTTGCTTTTCATAGCAACCTCCAATGCTATAAAGATTTGATTCTCGTGCCTTCTTAACGCACTACTGAACTAATCTAATCAAATTTGATTATAATAATCAATGGAATCACACTAATTAATTAAAAATGAAACATAGAGCCTATTGTTTGAACAAAACCAAAATCCAACACGAAACCACACGAACGATCCTTGAAATCAATAAGAATGGAGAATCACATATAGTGATGGAATGAAAGTAAACAGTTGTCAAACAAGAAACACAATGTATGATCGATTAAAAAGAACTCAATCAAGCTAACATGACAAAGTAAATAAGATTTTCTTGTAGTTTAATCGAATTGTGCAACTACAGATTAGTGCAATAAACTATTCACGGAAGTTTAAGTAAAATACATAGAAAATGAACTAGTTATACCACAACATTAATCAACAATAGTTCTCGCGTGGATAGCTTTTTGCTTTTCATAGCAACCTCCAATGCTAAAAAGATTTGATTCTTGTGCCTTCTTAACGCACTACTGAACTAATCTAATCAAATTTGATAATAATAATCAATGGAATCACACTAATTAATTAAAAATGAAACATAGAGCCTATTGTTAGAACAAAACCAAAATCGAACACGAAACCACACGAACGACCTTGAAATCAATAAGATTGGAGAATCACATACAGTGATGGAATGAAAGTAAACAGTTGTCAAACAAGAAACACAATGTATGATCAATTAAAAAGAACTCAATCAAGCTAACATGACAAAGTAAATAAGATTTTCTTGTAGTTTAATCAAATTGTGCGCCAACAGATTTGTTTAATAAAGTATTCACGAAAGTTTAAGTAAAATACGTAGGAAATGAACTAGTTATACGACAACATTAATCAACAATAGTTCTCGCGTGGATTGCTTTTTGCTTTTCATAGCAACCTCCAATGTTATAAAGATTTGATTCTTGTGCCTTTTTAACGCACTACTGAACTAATCTAATCAAATTTGATTATAATAATCAATAGAATCACACTAATTAATTAAAAATAAAACATAGAGCCTATTGTGTGAACGAAACCAAAATCCAACACGAAACCACACGAACGATCCTTGAAATCAATAAAAATAGAGAATCACATATAGTGAAGGAATGAAAGTAAACAATTGTCAAACAAGAAACACAATGTATGATTGATTAAAAAAAACTCAATGAAGCTAACATGACAAAGTAAATAAGATTTTCTTGTAGTTTAATCGAATTGTACAACTAAAGATTAGTGCAATTAACAATTCACGGAAGTTTAAGTAAAATACATAGGAAATGAACTAGTTATACCACAACATTAATCAAAAATAGTTCTCGCGTGGATAGCTTTTTGCTTTTCATAGCAACCTCCAATACAAAAAAGATTTGATTCTCGTGCCTTTTTAACGCACTACAGAACTAATTTAATCAAATTTGATTATAATAATCAATGGAATCACACTAATTAGTTAAAAATGAAACATAGAGCCTATTGTTAGAACAAAACCAAAACCGAACACGAAACCACACGAACGACCCTTAAAATCAATAAGAATGGAGAATCAAATACAGTGATGGAATGATAGTAAACAGTTGTCAAACAAGAAACATAATGTATGATCGCTTAAAAAGAACTCAATCAAGCTAACATGACAAAGTAAATAAGATTTTCTTGTATTTTAATCGAATTGTGCAACTATAGATTAGTGCAATGAACTATTCACGGAAGTTTAAGTAAAATACATAGGAAATGAACTAGTTATATCACAACATTAATCAACAATAGTTCTCGCGTGGATAACTTTTTGCTTTTCATAGCAACCTCCAATGCTAAAAAGATTTGATTCTCGTGCCTTTTTAACACACTACTGAACTAATCTAATCAAATTTGATTATAATAATAAATGGAATAACACTAATTAATCAAAAATGATACATAGAGCCTATTGTTGGAACAAAACCAAAACCGAACACGAAACCAAACGAACGACCCTTGAAATCAATTAGATTGGAGAATCACGTACAGTGATGGAATGAAAGTAAACAGTTGTCAAACAAGAAACACAATGTATGATCAATTAAAAAGAACTCAATCAAGCTAACATGACAAAATAAATAAGATTTTCTTGTAGTTTAATCAAATTGTGCACTAGCAGATTAGTGCATTAAAGTATTCACGAAAGTTTAAGTAAAATACATAGGAAATGAACTAGTTATACGACAACATTAATCAACAATAGTTCTCGCGTGGATAGCTTTTTGCTTTTCATAACAACCTCCAATGCTATAAAGATTTGATTCTCATGCCTTTTTAACGCACTACTGAACTAATCTAATCAAATTTGATTATAATAATCAATGGAATCACACTAATTAATTAAAAATGAAACATAGAGCCTATTGTTTGAACAAAACCAAAACCGAACACGAAACCACACGAACGAACCTTGAAATCAATAAGAATGGAGAATCAAATACAGTGATGGAATGAAAGTAAACAGTTGTCAAACAAGAAACACAATGTATGATCGATTAAAAAGAACTCAATCAAGCTAACATGACAAAGTAAATAAGATTTTCTTGTAGTTTAATCAAATTGTGCACCAACAGATTAGTGCATTAAAGTATTCACGAAATTTTAAGTAAAATACATAGGAAATGAACTAGTTATACGACAACATTAATCAACAATAGTTCTCGCGTGGATAGCTTTTCGCTTTTCATAACAACCTCCAATGCTATAAAGATTTGATTCTCATGCCTTTTAACGCACTACTGAACTAATCTAATCAAATTTGATTATAATAATCAATGGAATCACACTAATTAATAAAAATGAAACATAGAGCCTATTGTTTGAACAAAACCAAAACGAACACGAAACCACACGAACGACCCTTGAAATCAATAAGAATGGAGAATCACGTACAGTGATGGAATGAAAGTAAACAGTTGTCAAACAAGAAACACAATGTATGATCAATTAAAAAGAACTCAATCAAGCTAGCATGACAAAATAAATAAGATTTTCTTGTAGTTTAATCAAATTGTGCACCAACAGATTAGTGCAATAAAGTATTCACGAAAGTTTAAGTAAAATACATAGAAAATGATCTTGTTATAGACAACCTTAATCAACAATAGTTCTCGCGTGGATTGCTTTTTGCTTTTCGTAGCAACCTCCAATGTTATAAAGATTTGATTCTTGTGCCTTCTTAACGTACCACTAAACTAATCTAATCAAATTTGATTACAATAATCAATGGAATCACACTAATTAATTAAAAATGAAACATAGAGCCTATTGTTTGAATAAAACCAAAACCGAACACGAAACCACACGAACGACCCTTGAAATCAATAAGAATGGAGAATTAAATACAGTGATGGAATTAAAGTGAACAGTTGTCAAACAAGAAACACAATGTATGATCCATTAAAAAGAACTCAATCAAGCTAACATGACAAAGTAAATAAGATTTTCTTGTAGTCTAATCGAATTATACAACTACAGATTAGGGCAACAAAAGTATTCAAGAAAGTTTAAGTAAAATACATAGGAAATAAACTAGTTGTACGACAACATTAATCAACAATAGTTCTCGCGTGAATAGCTTTTTTCTTTTCATAGCAACCTCCAATGCTATAAAGATTTGATTCTCGTGCCTTCTTAACGCACTACTAAACTAATCTAATCAAATTTGTTTATAATAATCAATGGAATCACACTAATTAATTAAAAATGAAACATAGAGCCTATTGTTTGAACAAAACCAAAACCGAACACGAAACCACACGAACGACCCTTGAAATCAATAAGAATGGAGAATTAAATATAGTGATGGAATGAAAGTGAACAGTTTTCAAACAAGAAACACAATGTATGATCGATTAAAAAGAACTCAATCAGGCTAACATGACAAAGTAAATAAGATTTTCTTGTAGTTTAATCGAATTGTGCAACTACAGATTAGTGCAATAAACCATTCACGAAAGTTTAAGTAAAATACATAGGAAATGAACTAGTTATACGACAACATTAATGAACAATAGTTCTCGCGTGGATAGCTTTTTGCATTTCATAGTAACCTCCAATACAAAAAAGATTTGATTCTCGTGCCTTTTTTAGCGCACTACTGAACTAATCTAATCAAATTTGATTATAATAATCAATGGAATCGCACTAATTAATTAAAAATGAAACATAGAGCCTACTGTTAGAACAAATCCAAAACCGAACACGAAACCACACGAACGAACCTTTAAATCAATAAGATTGGAGAATCACATACAGTGATGGAATGAAAGTAAACAGTTGTCAAACAAGAAACGCAATGTATGATCGATTAAAAAGAACTCAATCAAGCTAACATGACAAAGTAAATAAGATTTTCTTGTAGTTTAATCAAATTGTGCACCAACAGATTAGTGCAATAAAGTATTCACGAAAGTTTAAGTAAAATACATAGAAAATGAACTAGTTATACGACAACATTAATCAACAATAGTTCTCGCGTGGATTGCTTTTTGCTTTTCATAGCAACCTCCAATGTTATAAAGATTTGATTCTCGTGCCTTCTTAACGCACTACTGAACTAATCTAATCAAATTTGATTATAATAATCAATGGAATCACATTAATTAATTAAAAATGAAACATAGAGCCTATTGTTTGAACAAAACCAAAACCGAACATGAAACCACACGAACGAACCTTGAAATCAATAAGAATGGAGAATCAAATACAGTGATGGAATGAAAGTAAACAGTTGTCAAACAAGAAACACAATGTATGATCGATTAAAAAGAACACAATCAATATAACATGACAAAGTAAATAAGATTTTCTTGTAGTTTAATCAAATTGTGCACCAACAGATTAGTGCAATAAAGTATTCACGAAAGTTTAAGTAAAATACATAGGAAATGAACTAGTTATACGACAACATTAATCAACAATAGTTCTCGCGTGGATTGCTTTTTGCTTTTCATAGCAACCTCCAATGCTATAAAGATTTGATTCTCGTGCCTTCTTAACGCACTACTGAACTAATCTAATCAAATTTGATTATAATAATCAATGGAATCACACTAATTAATTAAAAATAAAACATAGAGCCTATTGTTTGAACAAAACCAAAACCGAACACGAAACCACACGAACGACCCTTGAAATCAATAAGAATGGAGAATCAAATACAGTGATGGAATGAAAGTAAACAGTTGTCAAACAAGAAACACAATGTATGATCGATTAAAAAGAACTCAATCAAGCTAACATGACAAAGTAAATAAGATTTTCTTGTAGTTTAATCAAATTATGCACCAACAGATTAGTGCAATAAAGTATTCAAGAAAGTTTAAGTAAAATACATAGGAAATGAACTAGTTATACGACAACATTAATCAACAATAGTTCTCGCGTGGATAGCTTTTTGCTTTTCATAGCAACCTCCAATGCTATAAAGATTTGATTCTCGTGCCTTCTTAACGCACTACTGAACTAATCTAATCAAATTTGATTATAATAATCAATGGAATCACACTAATTAATTAAAAATAAAACATAGAGCCTATTGTTTGAACAAAACCAAAACCGAACACGAAACCACACGAACGACCTTGAAATCAATAAGAATGGAGAATCAAATACAGTGATGGAATGAAAGTAAACAGTTGTCAAACAAGAAACACAATGTATGATCGATTAAAAAGAACTCAATCAAGCTAACATGACAAAGTAAATAAGATTTTCTTGTAGTTTAATCAAATTGTGCACAAACAGATTAGTGCAATAAAGTATTCACGAAAGTTTAAGTAAAATACATAGGAAATGAACTAGTTATACGACAACATTAATCAACAATAGTTCTCGTGTGGATAGCTTTTGCTTTTCATAGCAACCTCCAATGCTATAAAGATTTGATTCTCGTGTCTTCTTAACGCACTACTGAACTAATCTAATCAAATTTGATTATAATAATCAATGGAATCACACTAATTAATTAAAAATGAAACATAGAGCCTATTGTTTAACAAAACCAAAACCGAACACGAAACCACACGAACGACCCTTGAAATCAATAAGAATGGAGAATCACATACAGTGATGGAATGAAAGTAAACAGTTGTCAAACAAGAAACACAATGTATGATCGATTAAAAAGAACTCAATCAAGCTAACATGACAAAGTAAATAAGATTTTTGTAGTTTAATCAAATATGGCAACCAGATTAGTGCAATAAAGTATTCACGAAAGTTTAAGTAAAATACATAGGAAATGAACTAGTTATACGACAACATTATCAACAATAGTTCTCACGTGAATAGCTTTTTGCTTTCATAGCAACTCCAATGCTATAAAGATTTGATTCTCGTGCCTTCTTAACGCACTACTGAACTAATCTAATCAAATTTGATTATAATAATCAATGGAATCACACTAACTAATTAAAAATGAAACATAGAGCCTAGTGTTTGAACAAAACCAAAATCCAACACGAAACCACACGAACGATCCTTGAAATCAATAAGAATGGAGAATCACATATAGTGATGGAATGAAAGTAAACAGTTGTCAAACAAGAAACACAATGTATGATCGATTAAAAACAACTCAATCAAGCTAACATGACAAAGTAAATAAGATTTTCTTGTAGTTTAATCGAATTGTGCAACTACAGATTAGTGCAATAAACCATTCACGGAAGTTTAAGTAAAATACATAGGAAATGAACTAGTTATACGACAACATTAATCAACAATAGTTCTAGCGTGGATAGCTTTTTGCTTTTAATTGCAACCTCCAATGCTAAAGAGATTTTATTCTCGTGTCTTCTTAACGCACTACTGAACTAATCTACTCAAATTTGATTATAATAATCAATGGAATCACACTAATTAATTAAAAATAAAACATAGAGCCTATTGTTAGAACAAAACCAAAACCGAACACGAAACCACACGAACGACCCTTGAAATCAATAAGATTGGAGAATCACATACAGTGATGGAATGAAAGTAAACAGTTGTCAAACAAGAAACACAATGTATGATCAGTTAAAAAGAACTCAATCAAGCTAACATGACAAAGTAAATAAGATTTTCTTGTAGTTTAATCAAATTGTGCACCAACAGATTAGTGCAATAAAGTATTCACGAAAGTTTAAGTAAAATACATAGGAAATGAACTAGTTATACGACAACATTAATCAACAATAGTTCTCGCGTGAATAGCTTTTTGCTTTTCATAGCAACCTCCAATGCTATAAAGATTTGATTCTCGTGCCTTCTTAACGCACTACTAAACTAATCTAATCAAATTTGATTATAATAATCAATGGAATCACACTAATTAATTAAAAATGAAACATAGAGCCTATTGTTTGAACAAAACCAAACCGAACACGAAACCACACGAACGATCCTTGAAATCAATAAGAATGGAGAATCACATATAGTGATGGAATGAAAGTAAACAGTTGTCAAACAAGAAACACAATGTATGATCGATTAAAAAGAACTCAATCAAGCTAACATGACAAAGTAAATAAGATTTTCTTGTAGTTTAATCGAATTGTGCAACTACAGATTAGTGCAATAAACTATTCACGGAAGTTTAAGTAAAATACATAGGAAATGAACTAGTTATACGACAACATTAATCAACAATAGTTCTCGCGTGGATAGCTTTTTGCTTTTCATAGCAACCTCCAATGCTATAAAGATTTGATTCTCGTGCCTTCTTAACGCACTACTGAACTAATCTAATCAAATTTGATTATAATAGTCAATGGAATCACACTAAATAATTAAAAATGAAACATAGAGCCTAGTGTTTGAACAAAACCAAAATCCAACACGAAACCACACGAACGATCCTTGAAATCAATAAGAATGGAGAATCACACATAGTGATGGAATGAAAGTAAACAGTTGTCAAACAAGAAACACAATGTATGATCGATTAAAAAGAACTCAATCAAGCTAACATGACAAAGTAAATAAGATTTTCTTGTAGTTTAATCGAATTATGCAACTACAGATTAGTGCAACAAAAGTATTCAAGAAAGTTTAAGTAAAATACATAGGAAATGAACTAGTTATACGACAACATTAATCAACAATAGTTCTCGCGTGAATAGCTTTTTGCTTTTCATAGCAACCTCCAATGCTAAAAAGATTTGATTCTCGTGCCTTCTTAACGCACTACTTAACTAATCTACTCAAATTTGATTATAATAATCAATGGAATCACACTAATTAATTAAAAATAAAACATAGATCCTATTGTTTGAACAAAACCAAAACCGAACACGAAACCACACGAACGACCTTTGAAATCAATAAGAATGGAGAATCAAATACAGTGATGTAATGAAAGTAAACAGTTGTCAAACAAGAAACACAATGTATGATCGATTAAAAAGAACTCAATCAAGCTAACATGACAAAGTAAATAAGATTTTCTTGTAGTTTAATCAAATTATGCACCAACAGATTAGTGCAATCAAATATTCACGAAAGTTTAAGTAAAATACATAGGAAATGAACTAGTTATACGACAACATTAATCAACAATAGTTCTCGCGGAATAGCGCTTTTCATATAGCAACCTCCAATGCTATAAAGATTTGATTCTCGTGCATTCTTAACGCACTACTGAACTAATCTAATCAAATTTAATTATAATAGTCAATGGAATCACACTAACTAATTAAAAATGAAACATAGAGCCTAGTGTTTGAACAAAACCAAAATCCAACACGAAACCACACGAACGATCCTTGAAATCAATAAGAATGGAGAATCACATATAGTGATGGAATGAAAGTAAACAGTTGTCAAACAAGAAACACAATGTATGATCGATTAAAAAGAACTCAATCAAGCTAACATGATAAAGTAAATAAGATTTTCTTGTAGTTTAATCGAATTGTGGAACTACAGATTAGTGCAATAAACCATTCACGAAAGTTTAAGTAAAATACATAGGAAATGAACTAGTTATACGACAACATTAATCAACAATAGTTCTCGCGTGGATAGCTTTTTGCTTTTCATAGCAACCTCCAATGCTAAAAAGATTTGATTCTCGTGCCTTCTTAACGCACTACTGAACTAATCTATTCAAATTTGATTATAATAATCAATGGAATCACACTAAATAATTAAAAATGAAACATAGAGCCTAGTGTTTGAACAAAACCAAAATCCAACACGAAACCACATGAACGATCCTTGAAATCAATAAGAATGGAGAATCACACATAGTTATGGAATGAAAGTAAAAAGTTGTCAAACAAGAAACACAATATATGATCGATTAAAAAGAACTCAATCAAGCTAACATGACATAGTAAATAAGATTTTCTTGTAGTTTAATCAAATTGTGCACCAACAGATTAGTGCAATAGAGTATTCACGAAAGTTTAAGTAAAATACATAGGAAATGAACTTGTTATACGACAACATTAATCAACAATAGTTCTCGCGTGGATTGCTTTTTGCATTTCATAGCAACCTCCAATGCTAAGAAGATTTGATTCTCGTGCCTTCTTAACGCACCACTGAACTAATCTAATCAAATTTGATTATAATAGTCAATGGAATCACACTAAATAATTAAAAATGAAACATAGAGCCTAGTGTTTGAACAAAACCAAAATCCAACACGAAACCACACGAACGATCCTTGAAATCAATAAGAATGGAGAATCACACATAGTTATGGAATGAAAGTAAACAGTTGTCAAACAAGAAACACAATGTATGATCGATTAAAAAGAACTCAATCAAGCTAACATGACAAAGTAAATAAGATTTTCTTGTAGTTTAATCGAATTATGCAACTACAGATTAGTGCAACAAAAGTATTCAAGGAAGTTTAAGTAAAATACATAGGAAATGAACTAGTTATACGACAACATTAATCAACAATAGTTCTCGCGTGAATAGCTTTTTGCTTTTCATAGCAACCTCCAATGCTAAAAAGATTTGATTCTCGTGCCTTCTTAACGCACTACTTAACTAATCTACTCAAATTTGATTATAATAATCAATGGAATCACACTAATTAATTAAAAATAAAACATAGAGCCTATTGTTTGAACAAAACCAAAACCGAACACGAAACCACACGAACGACCCTTGAAATCAATAAGAATGGAGAATCAAATACAGTGATGTAATGAAAGTAAAAAGTTGTCAAACAAGAAACACAATATATGATCGATTAAAAAGAACTCAATCAAGCTAACATGACATAGTAAATAAGATTTTCTTGTAGTTTAATCAAATTGTGCATCAACAGATTAGTGCAATAAAGTATTCGCGAAAGTTTAAGTAAAATACATAATACGACAACATTAATCAACAATAGTTCTCGCGTGAATAGCTTTTTGCTTTTCATAGCAACCTCCAATGCTATAAAGATTTGATTCTCGTGCCTTCTTAACACACTACTTAACTAATCTACTCAAATTTGATTATAATAATCAATGGAATCACACTAACTAATTAAAAATGAAACATAGAGCCTATTGTTTGAACAAAACCAAAATCCAACACGAAACCACACGAACGATCCTTGAAATCAATAAGAATGGAGAATCACATATAGTGATGGAATGAAAGTAAACAGTTGTCAAACAAGAAACACAATGTATGATCGATTAAAAAGAACTCAATCAAGCTAACATGACAAAGTAAATAAGATTTTCTTGTAGTTTAATCGAATTATGCAACTACAGATTAGTGCAACAAAAGTATTCAAGAAAGTTTAAGTAAAATACATAGGAAATGAACTAGTTATACGACAACATTAATCAACAATAGTTCTCGTGAATAGCTTTTTGCTTTTCATAGCAACCTCCAATGCTAAAAAGATTTGATTCTCGTGCCTTCTTAACGCACTACTAACTAATCTACTCAAATTTGATTATAATAATCAATAGATCACACTAATTAATTAAAAAAAAACATAGAGCCTATTGTTGAACAAACCAAAAACGAACACGAAACCACACGAACGACCTTGAAATCAATAAGAAGGAGAATCAAATACAGTGATGAATGAAGTAAAAAGTTGTCAAACAAGAAACACAATGTATGATCGATTAAAAAGAACTCAATCAAGCTAACATGACAAAGTAAATAAGATTTTCTTGTAGTTAATAAAATCAATGTGCACCAACAGATTAGTGCAATAAAGTATTCACGAAAGTTTAAGTAAAATACATAGGAAATGAACTAGTTATACGACAACATTAATCAACAATAGTTCTCGCGTGAATAGCTTTTTGCTTTTCATAGCAACCTCCAATGCTATAAAGATTTGATTCTCGTGCCTTCTTAACGCACTACTGAACTAATCTAATCAAATTTGATTATAATAATCAATGGAATCACACTAACTAATTAAAAATGAAACATAGAGCCTAGTGTTTGAACAAAACCAAAATCCAACACGAAACCACACGAACGATCCTTGAAATCAATAAGAATGGAGAATCACATATAGTGATGGAATGAAAGTAAACAGTTGTCAAACAAGAAACACAATGTATGATCGATTAAAAAGAACTCAATCAAGCTAACATGACAAAGTAAATAAGATTTTCTTGTAGTTTAATCGAATTATGCAACTACAGATTAGTGCAATAAAAGGATTCACGAAGTTTAAGTAAAATACATAGGAAATGAACTAGTTATACGACAACATTAATCAACAATAGTTCTCGCGTGAATAGCTTTTTGCTTTTCATAGCAACCTCCAATGCTAAAAAGATTTGATTCTCGTGCCTTCTTAACGCACTACTTAACTAATCTACTCAAATTTGATTATAATAATCAATGGAATCACACTAATTAATTAAAAATAAAACATAGAGCCTATTGTTTGAACAAAACCAAAACCGAACACGAAACCACACGAACGACCATTGAAATCAATAAGAATGGAGAATCAAATACAGTGATGTAATGAAAGTAAAAAGTTGTCAAACAAGAAACACAATATATGATCGATTAAAAAGAACTCAATCAAGCTAACATGACAAAGTAAATAAGATTTTCTTTAGTTTAATCAAATTGTGCATAAAGATTAGTGCAATAAAGTATTCAGAAAGTTTAAGTAAAATACATAGGAATGAACTAGTTATACGACAACATTAATCAACAATAGTTCTCGCGTGGATAGCTTTTTGCTTTCATAGCAACCTCAATGCTATAAAGATTTGATTCTCGTGCCTCTTAAACGCACTACTGAACTAATCTAATCAAATTTGATTATAATAATCAATGGAATCACACTAATTAATTAAAAATGAAACCATAGGCCTATTGTTTGAACAAAACCAAAACCGAACACGAAACCACACGAACGACCCTTGAAATCAATAAGAATGGAGAATCACATACAGTGATGGAATGAAAGTAAACAGTTGTCAAACAAGAAAACACAATGTATGATCGATTAAAAAGAACTCAATCAAGCTAACATGACAAAAAATAGATTTTCTTGTAGTTTAATCGAATTGTGCACCTACAGATTAGTGCAATAAAGTATTCACGAAAGTTTAAGTAAAATACATAGGAAATGAACTATTATACGACAACATTAATCAACATAGTTCTCGCGTGGATAGCTTTTGCTTTTCATAGCAACCTCCAATGCTAAAAAGATTTGATTCTCGTGTCTTCTTAACGCACTACTGAACTAATCTAATCAAATTGATTATAATAATCAATGGAATCAACTAATTAATTAAAAATGAAACATAGAGCCTATTGTTGAACAAAACCAAAACCGAACACGAAACCACACGAACGACCCTTGAAATCAATAGAATGGAGAATCACATACAGTGATGGAATGAAAGTAAACAGTTGTCAAACAAGAACACAATGTATGATCAGTTAAAAAGAACTCAATCAAGCTAACATGACAAAGTAAATAAGATTTTCTTGTAGTTTAATCAATTGTGCACCTACAGATTAGTGCAAAAAGTATTCACGAAAGTTTAAGTAAAATACATAGGAATGAACTAGTTATACGACAACATTAATCAACAATAGTTCTCGCGGGATAGCTTTTTGCTTTTCATAGCAACTCCAATGCTATAAAGATTTGATTCTC
>JACCIZ010000122.1:0-99603 GCA_025506415.1 Flaveria robusta
TTCATAGACACCTCCAATGCTATAAAGATTTGATTCTCGTGCCTTCTTAACGCACTACTGAACTAATCTAATCAAATTGATTATAATAATCAATGGAATCACACTAATTAATTAAAAATGAAACATAGAGCCTATTGTTTGAACAAAACCAAACCGAACACGAAACCACACGAACGATCCTTGAAATCAATAAGAATGGAGAATCACATACAGTGATGGAATGAAAGTAAACAGTTGTCAAACAAGAAAACACATGTATGATCGATTAAAAAGAACTCAATCAAGCTAACATGACAAAGTAAATAAGATTTCTTGTAGTTTAATCAAATTGTGCAACTACAGATTAGTGCATTAAAGTATTCACGAAAGTTTAAGTAAAATACATAGGAAATGAACTAGTTATACGACAACATTAATCAACAATAGTTCTCGCGTGGATAGCTTTTCGCTTTTCATAACAACCTCCAATGCTATAAAGATTTGATTCTCATGCCTTCTTAACGCACTACTGAACTAATCTAATCAAATTTGATTATAATAATCAATGGAATCACACTAATTATTAAAAATAAAACATAGAGCCTATTGTTTGAACAAAACCAAAACCGAACACGAAACCACACGAACGACCTTGAAATCAATAAGAATGGAGAATCACATACAGTGATGGAATGAAAGTAAACAGTTGTCAAACAAGAAACACAATGTATGATCGATAAAAAGAACTCAATCAAGCTAACATGACAAAGTAAATAAGATTTTCTTGTAGTTTAATCAAATATGCAACTACAGATTAGTGCAATAAAGTATTCACGAAAGTTTAAGTAAAATACATAGGAAAGGAACTAGTTATACGACAAATTATCAACAAGTTCTCGGTGGATAGCTTTTGCTTTTCATAGCAACCTCCAATGCTATAAAGATTTGATTCTCATGCCTTCTTAACACACTACTGAACTAATCTAGTCAAATTTGATTATAATAATCAATGAAATCACACTAATTAATTAAAAATGAAACATAGAGCCTATTGTCTATACAAAACCAAAACCGAACACGAAACCACACGAACGATCCTTGAAATCAATAAGAATGGAGAATCACATACAATGATGGAATGAAAGTAAACAGTTGTCAAACAAGAAACACAATGTATGATCGATTAAAAAGAACTCAGTCAAGCTAACATGAAAAAGTAAATAAGATTTTCTTGTAGTTTAATTAAATTGTGCAACTACAGATTAGTGCAATAAAGTATTCATGAAAGTTTAAGTAAAATACATAGGAAATGAACTAGTTATACGACAATATTAATCAACAATAGTTCTCGCGTGGATAGCTTTTTGCTTTTCATAGCAACCTCCAATGCTATAAAGATTTGATTCTCGTGCCTTCTTAACGCACTACTGAACTAATCTAATCAAATTTGATTATAATAATCAATGAAATCACACTAATTAATTAAAAATGAAACATAGAGCCTATTGTTTGAACAAAACAAAACCGAACACGAAACCACACGAACGACTCCTTGAATCAATAAGAATGGAGAATCACATACAATGATGGAATGAAAGTAAACAGTTGTCAACAAGAAACACAATGTATGATCGATTAAAAAGAACTCAATCAAGCATGACAAAGTAAATAAGATTTCTTGTAGTTTAATCAAAATATGCAACTACAGATTAGTGCATAAAGTATTACGAAAGTTTAAGTAAATACATAGGAAATGGAACTAGTTATACGACAACATTAATCAACAATAGTTCTCGCGTGGAGAGCTTTTGCTTTTCATAGCAACCTCCAATGCTATAAAGATTTGATTCTCATGCCTTCTTAACACACTACTGAACTAATCTAATCAAATTTGATATATAATAATAGATCACACTAATTAATTAAAAATGAAACATAGAGCCTATTGTTTGAACAAAACCAAAACCGAACACGAAACCTCACGAACGATCATTGAAATCAATAAGAATGGAGAATCACATACAATGATAGAATGAAAGTAAACAGTTGTCAAACAAGAAACACAATGTATGATAGATTAAAATGAATTCAATCAAGCTAACATGACAAAGTAAATAAGATTTTCTTGTAGTTTAATCAAAATATGCAACTACAGATTAGTGCAATAAAGTATTCACGAAAGTTTAAGTAAAATACATAGGAAATGAACTAGTTATACGACAACATTAATCAACAATAGTTCTCGCGTGGAGAGCTTTTTACTTTTCATAACAACCTCCAATGCTATAAAGATTTGATTCTCATGCCTTCTTAACACACTACTAAACTAATCTAATCAAATTTGATTATAATAATCAATGAAATCACACTAATTAATTAAAAATGAAACATAGAGCCTATTATCTATACAAAACCAAAACCGAACACGAAACCACACGAACGATCCTTGAAATCAATAAGAATGGAAAATCACATACAGTGATGGAAAGAAAGTAAACAGTTGTCAAACAAGAAACACAATGTATGATCGATTAAAAAGAACTCAATCAAGCTAACATGACAAAGTAAATTAGATTTTCTTGTAGTTTAATCAAAATATGCAACTACAGATTAGTGCAATAAAGTATTCACGAAAGTTTAAGTAAAATACATAGGAAATGAACTAGTTATACGACAACGTTAATCAACTATAGTTCTCGCGTGGATAGCTTTTTGCTTTTCATAGACACCTCCAGTGCTATAAAGATTTGATTCTCGTGCCTTTTTAATGCACTACTGAACTAATTTAATCAAATTTGATTATAATAATCAATGGAATCACAACAATTAATTAAAAATAAAACATAGAGCCTATTGTTTGAATAAAACCAAAACCGAACACGAAACCACACGAACGATCCTTGAAATCAATAAGAATGGAGAATCACATACAGTGATGGAATGAAAGTAAACAGTTGTCAAACAAGAAACACAATGTATGATCGATTAAAAAGAACTCAGTCAAGCTAACATGAAAAAGTAAATAAGATTTTCTTGTAGTTTAATTAAATTGTGCAACTACAGATTAGTGCAATAAAGTATTCATGAAAGTTTAAGCAAAATACATAGGAAATGAACTAGTTATACGACAATATTAATCAACAATAGTTCTTGCATGGATAGCTTTTTGCTTTTCATAGCAACCTCCAATGCTATAAAGATTTGATTCTCATGCCTTCTTAACGCACTACTGAACTAATCTAATCAAATTTGAATATAATAATAAATGGAATCACACTAATTAATTAAAAATGAAACATAGAGCCTATTGTTTGAACAAAACCAAAACCGAACACGAAACCACACGAACGATCCTTGAACTCAATAAGAATGGAGAATCACATACAATGATAGAATGAAAGTAAACAGTTGTCATACAAGAAACACAATGTATGATAGATTAAAAAGAACTCAATCAAGCTAACATGACAAAGTAAATAAGATAATCTTGTAGTTTAATCAAAATATGCAACTACAGATTAGTGCAATAAAGTATTACGAAAGTTTAAGTAAAATACATAAGAAATGAACTAGTTATACGACAACATTAATCAACAATAGTTCTCGCGTGGAGAGCTTTTTGCTTTTCATAGCAACCTCCAATGATATAAAGATTTGATTCTCGTGCCTTCTTAACACACTACTGAACTAATCTAATCAAATTTGATTATAATAATCAATGGAATCACACTAATTAATTAAAAATGAAATATAGAGCCTATTGTTTGAACAAAACCAAAACCGAACACGAAACCTCACGAACGATCATTGAAATCAATAAGAATGGAGAATCACATACAATGATAGAATGAAAGTAAACAGTTGTCAAACAAGAAACACAATGTATGATAGATTAAAAAGAATTCAATCAAGCTAACATGACAAAGTAAATAAGATTTTCTTGTAGTTTAATCAAAATATGCAACTACAGATTAGTGCAATAAGTATTCGAAAGTTAAGTAAAATACATAGGAAATGAACTAGTTATACGACAACATTAATCAACAATAGTTCTCGTGGATAGCTTTTCGCTTTTCATAAAACCTCCAATGCTATAAAGATTTGATTCTCATGCCTTCTTAACACACTACTAAACTAATCTAATCAAATTTGATTATAATAATCAATGAAATCACACTAATTAATAAAAAATGAAACATAGAGCCTATTGTTTGAACAAAACCAAAACCGAACACGAAACCACACGAACGACCCTTGAAATCAATAAGAATGGAGAATCACATACAGTGATGGAATGAAAGTAAACAGTTGTCAACAAGAACACAATGTATGATCGATTAAAAAGAACTCAATCAAGCTAACATGACAAAGTAAATAAGATTTTTTGTAGTTTAATCAAATGTGCAACTACAGATTAGTGCATTAAAGTATTCACGAAAGTTTTAAGTAAAATACATATCAACCTCCAATGATATAAAGATTTGATTCTCGTGCATTTTTAACACACTACTGAACTAATCTAATCAAATTTGATTATAATAATCAATGGAATCACACTAATTAATTAAAAATGAAACATAGAGCCTATTGTTGAACAAAACCAAAACCGAACACGAAACCACACGAACGACCCTTGAAATCAATAAGAATGGAGAATCACATACAGTGATGGAATGAAAGTAAACAGTTGTCAAACAAGAAACACAATGTATGATCGATTAAAAAGAACTCAATCAAGCTAACATGACAAAGTAAATAAGATTTTCTTGTAGTTTAATCAAATTGTGTAACTACAGATTAGTGCATTAAAGTATTCACGAAAGTTTAAGTAAAATACATGGGAAAGAACTAGTTATACGACAACATTAATCAACAATAGTTCTCGCGTGGATAGCTTTTCGCTTTTCATAACAACCTCCAATGCTATAAAGATTTGATTCTCATGCCTTCTTAACGCACTACTGAACTAATCTAATCAAATTTGATTAATAATCAATGGAATCACACTAATTAATCAAAAAAAAACATAGAGCCTATTGTTTGAACAAAACCAAAACCGAACACGAAACCCACGAACGCCCTTGAATCAATAAGAATGGAGAATCACATTACAGTGATGGAATGAAAGTAAACAGTTGTCAAACAAGAAACACAATGTATGATCGATTAAAAAGAACTCAATCAATAACATGACAAAGTAAATAAGATTTTCTTGTAGTTTAATCAAATTGTGCTCAACTACAGATTAGTGCATTAAGTATTAGACGAAAGTTTAAGTCAATACATAGAACCTCCAATGCTATAAAGATTTGATTCTCGTGCCTTCTTAACGCACTACTGAACTAATCTAATCAAATTTGATTATATAATCAATGGAATCACACTAATTAATTAAAAATGAAACATAGAGCCTATTGTTTGAACAAAACCAAAACGAACACGAAACCACACGAACGCCTTGAAATCAATAAGAATGGAGAATCACATACAGTGATGGAATGAAAGTAAACAGTTGTCAAACAAGAAACACAATGTATGATCGATTAAAAAGAACTCAATCAAGCTAACATGACAAAGTAAATAAGATTTTCTTAGTTTAATCAAATTGTGCAACTACAGATTAGTGCATTAAAGTATTCACGAAAGTTTAAGAAAAATAAGGGAAAGGAACTAGTTATACGACAACATCAATCAACAAATTCTCGCGTGGATAGCTTTTCGCTTTTCATAACAACCTCCAATGCTATAAAGATTTGATTCTCATGCCTTCTTAACGCACTACTGAACTAATCTAATCAAATTTGATTATAATAATCAATGAAATCACACTAATTAATCAAAATGAAACATAGAGCCTATGTTTGAACAAAACCAAACCGAACACGAAACCACACGAACGACCCTTGAAATCAATAAGAATGGAGAATCACCTTACAGTGATAGAATGAAAGTAAACAGTTGTCAAACAAGAAACACAATGTATAATCGATTAAAACGAACTCACTCAAGCTAACATAACAAAGTAAATAAGATTTTCTTATAGTTTAATCAAATTGTGTAGCTACAGATTAGTGTATTAAAGTATTCACGAAAGTTTAAAAAAAATACATAGGAAAGAAACTAGTTATACGACAACATTAATCAACAATAGTTCTCGCGTGGATAGCTTTTCGCTTTTCATAACAACCTCCATTGCTTTAAAGATTTGATTCTCATGCCTTCTTAACGCACTACTGAACTAATCTAATCAAATTTGATTATAATAATCAATGGAATCACACTAATTAATCAAAAATAAACATAGAGCCTATTGTTTGAACAAAACCAAACCAACACGAAACCACACGAACGACCTTGAAATCAATAAGAATGGAGAAATACATTACAGTGATGGAATGAAAGTAAACGGTTGTCAAACAAGAAGCATAATATATGATCGATTAAAAAGAACTCAATCAAGCTAACATGACAAAGTAAATAAGATTTTTTTGTAGTTTAATCAAATTGTGCAACTACAGATTAGTGCATTAAAGTATTCACGAATGTTTAATTAAAATACATGAGAAAGGAACTAGTTATACGACAACATTAATCAACAATAGTTCTCGCGTGGGTAGCTTTTTGCTTTTCATAGCAACCTCCAATGCTATAAAGATTTGATTCTCGTGCCTTCTTAACGCACTACTGAACTAATCTAATCAAATTTGATTATAATAATCAATGGAATCACACTAATTAATCAAAAATGAAACATAGAGCCTATTGTTTGAACAAAACCAAAACCAAACACGAAACCACACGAACGAATCTTGAAATCAATAAGAATGGAGAATCACATACAGTGATGGAATGAAAGTAAACAGTTGTCAAACAAGAAACACAATGTATGATCGAGATTAAAAGAACTCATCAAGCTAACATGACAAAGTAAATAAGATTTTCTTGTAGTTTAATCAAATTGTGCAACTACAGATTAGTGCATTAAAGTATTCACGAAAGTTTAAGTAAATAAATGGGAAAGAAAATAGTTATACGAAAACATCAATCAACAACAGTTCTCGCGTGGATAGCTTTTCGCTTTTCATAACAACCTACAATGCTATAAAGATTCGATTGTCATGCCTTCTTAACGCACTGTTGAACTAATCTAATCAAATTGGATTATAATAATCAATGGAATCACAGTAATTAATCAAAAATGAAACATAGAGCCTATTCGTTTGAACAAAACAAAAACCGAACACGAAACCACACGAACGACCCTTGAAATCAATAAGAATGGAGAATCACATTACAATGATGGAATGAAAGTAAACAGTTGTCAAACAAGAAACACAATGTATAATCGATTAAAAAGAACTCAATCAAGCTAACATGGGATAGTAAATAAGATTTTCTTATAGTTTAATCAAATTGTGCACCTACAGATTAGCGCATTAAAGTATTCATGAAAGTTTAGGTAAAATACATAGGAAAGGAACTAGTTATACGACAACATTAATCAACAATAGTTCTCGCGTGGATAGCTTTTCGCCTTTCATAACGACCTCCAATGCTATAAAGATTTGATTCTCGTGCCTTCTTAACGCACTACTAAACTAATATAATCAAATTTGATTATAATAATCAATGGAATCACACTAATTAATAAAAATGAAACATAGAGCCTATGTTTGAACAAAACCAAAACCAAACACGAAACCACACGAACACCTTGAAATCAATAAGAATGGAGAATCACATTACAGTGATGGAATGAAAGTAAACAGTTGTCAAACAAGAAACACAATGTATGATCGATTAAAAAGAACTCAATCAAGCTAACATGACAAAGTAAATAAGATTTTCTTGTAGTTTAATCAAATTGTGCAACTACAGATTAGTGCATTAAAGTATTCACGAAAGTTTAAGTAAAATACATAGGAAATGAACTAGTTATACGACAACATTAATCAACAATAGTTCTCGCGTGGATAGCTTTTCGCTTTTCATAACAACCTCCAATGCTATAAAGATTTGATTCTCGTGCCTTCTTAACGCACTACTGAACTAATCTAATCAAATTTGATTATAATAATCAATGGAATCACACTAATTAATTAAAAATGAAACATAGAGCCTATTGTTTGAACAAAACCAAAACCGAACACGAAACCACACGAACGATCCTTGAAATCAATAAGAATGGAGAATCACATACAGTGATGGAATGAAAGTAAACAGTTGTCAAACAAGAAACACAATGTATGATCAGTTAAAAAGAACTCAATCAAGCTAACATGACAAAGTAAATAAGATTTTCTTGTAGTTTAATCAAATTGTGCACCAACAGATTAGTGCAATAAAGTATTCACGAAAGTTTAAGTAAAATACATAGGAAAGAACTAGTTATACGACAACATTAATCAACAATAGTTCTCGCGTGGAGAGCTTTTTGCTTTTCATAGCAACCTCCAATGCTATAAAGATTTGATTCTCGTGCCTTCTTAACACAATACTGAACTAATCTAATCAAATTTGATTATAATAATCAATGGAATCACACTAATTAATTAAAAATGAAACATAGAGCCTATTGTTTGAACAAAACCAAAACCGAACACGAAACCACACGAACGATCCTTGAAATCAATAAGAATGGAGAATCACATACAGTGATGGAATGAAAGTAAACAGTTGTCAAACAAGAAACACAATGTATGATCGATTAAAAAGAACTCAATCAAGCTAACATGACAAAGTAAATAAGATTTCTTGTAGTTTAATCAAATGTGCAACTACAGATTAGTGCAATAAAGTATCACGAAAGTTAAGTAAAATACATAGGAAATGAACTAGTTATACGACAACATTAATCAACAATAGTTCTCGCGTTGATAGCTTTTTGCTTTTCATAGCAACCTCCAATGCTAAAAAGATTTGATTCTCGTGCCTTCTTAACGCACTACTGAACTAATCTAATCAAATTTGATCATAATAATCAATGGAATCACACTAATTAACTAAAAATGAAACATAGAGCTATTTTTGAACAAAACCAAAACCGAACACGAAACCACATGAACGACCCTTGAAATCAATAAGAATGGAGAATCACATACAGTGATGGAATGAAAGTAAATAGTTGTCAAACAAGAAACACAATGTATGATCAATTAAAAAGAACTCAATCAAGCTAACATGACAAAGTAAATAAGATTTTCTTGTAGTTTAATCAAATTGTGCACCAACAGATTAGTGCAATAAAGTATTCACGAAAGTTTAAGTAAAATACATAGGAAATGAACTAGTTATACGACAACATTAATCAACAATAGTTCTCGCGTGGATAGCTTTTTGCTTTTCATAGCAACCTCCAATGCTATAAAGATTTGATTCTCGTGCCTTCTTAACACATACTGAACTAATCTAATCAAATTGATTATAATAATCAATGGAATCACACTAATTAATTAAAAATGAAACATAGAGCCTATTGTTTGAACAAACAAAAAAACCGAACACGAAACCACACGAACGATCTTGAAATCAATAAGAATGGAGAATCACATACAGTGATGGAATGAAAGTAAACAGTTGTCAAACAAGAAACACAATGTATGATCGATTAAAAAGAACTCAATCAAGCTAACATGACAAAGTAAATAAGATTTTCTTGTAGTTTAATCAAATTGTGCAACTACAGATTAGTGCATAAAGTATTCACGAAAGTTTAAGTAAAATACATAGGAAATGAACTAGTTATACGACAACATTAATCAACAATAGTTCTCGCGTGGATAGCTTTTCGCCTTTCATAACAACCTCCAATGCTATAAAGATTTGATTCTCGTGCCTTCTTAACGCACTACTAAACTAATATAATCAAATTTGATTATAATAATCAATGAAATCACACAAATTAATAAAAAATGAAACATAGAGCCTATTGTTTGAACAAAACCAAAACCGAACACGAAACCACACGAACAACCCTTGAAATCAATAAGAATGGAGAATCACATTACAGTGATGGAATGAAAGTAAATATTTGTCAAACAAGAAACACAATGTATGATCGATTAAAAAGAACTCAATCAAGCTAACATGACAAAGTAAATAAGATTTTCTTGTAGTTTAATCAAATTGTGCAACTACAGATTAGTGCATTAAAGTATTCACGAAAGTTTAAGTAAAATACATAGGAAATGAACTAGTTATACGACAACATTAATCAACAATAGTTCTTGCGTGGATAGCTTTTCGCTTTTCATAACAACCTCCAATGCTATAAAGATTTGATTCTCGTGCCTTCTTAACGCACTACTAAACTAATATATTCAAATTTGATTATAATAATCAATGAAATCACACAAATTAATAAAAAATGAAACATAGAGCCTATTGTTTGAACAAAACCAAAACCGAACACGAAATCACACGAACAACCCTTGAAATCAATAAGAATGGAGAATCACATACAGTGATGGAATGAAAGTAAACAGTTGTCAAACAAGAAACACAATGTATGATCGATTAAAAAGAACTCAATCAAGCTAACATGACAAAGTAAATAAGATTTTCTTGTAGTTAATCAAATTGTGCAACTACAGATTAGTGCATTAAAGTATTCACGAAAGTTTAAGTAAAATACATAGGAAATGAACTAGTTATACGACAACATTAATCAACAATAGTTCTGCGTGGATAGCTTTTCGCTTTTCATAACAACCTCCAATGCTATAAAGATTTGATTCTCGTGCCTTCTTAACGCACTACTGAACTAATCTAATCAAATTTGATTATAAAATCAATGGAATCACAATAATAATTAAAATGAAACATAGAGCCTATTGTTTGAACAAAACCAAAACCGAACACGAAACCACACGAACGATCTGAAATCAATAAGAATGGAGAATCACATACAGTGATGGAATGAAAGTAAACAGTTGTCAAACAAGAAACACAATGTATGATCATTAAAAAGAACTCAATCAAGCTAACATGACAAAGTAAATAAGATTTTCTTGTAGTTTAATCAAATTGTGCACCTACAGATTAGTGTGCATAAAGTATTCACGAAAGTTTAAGTAAAATACATAGGAAAGGAACTAGTTATACGACAACATTAATCAACAATAGTTCTCGCGTGGATAGCTTTTGCTTTCATAACAACCTCCAATGCTATAAAGATTTGATTCTCGTGCCTTCTTAACAACTACTGAACTAATCTAATCAAATTTGATTATAATAATCAATGGAATCACACTAATTAATTAAAAATGAAACATAGAGCCTATTGTTTGAACAAAACCAAAACCGAACACGAAACCACACGAACGATCCTTGAAATCAATAAGATGGAGAATCACATACAGTGATGGAATGAAAGTAAACAGTTGTCAAACAAGAAACACAATGTATGATCGATTAAAAGAACTCAATCAAGCTAACATGACAAAGTAAATAAGATTTTCTTGTAGTTTAATCAAAATGTGCAACTACAGATTAGTGCAATAAAGTATTCACAAAGTTAAGTAAATACATAGGAAATGAACTAGTTATACAACAACATAATCAACAATAGTTCTGCGTGGATAGCTTTTCGCCTTTCATACAACCTCCAATGCTATAAAGATTTGATTCTCGTGCCTCTTAACGCACTACTGAACTAATCTAATCAAATTTGATTATAATAATCAATGAATCACACAAATAATATTAAAAATGAAACATAGAGCCTATTGTTTGAACAAAACCAAAACGAACACGAAACCACACGAACGACCCTTGAAATCAATAAGAATGGAGAATCACATACAGTGATGGAATGAAAGTAAACAGTTGTCAAACAAGAAACACAATGTGATTGATTAAAAAGAACTCAATCAAGCTAACATGACAAAGTAAATAAGATTTTCTTGTAGTTTAATCAAATTGTGCAACTACAGATTAGTGCATTAAAGTATTCACGAAAGTTTAAGTAAAATACATAGGAAAGAACTAGTTATACGACAACATTAATCAACAATAGTTCTCGCGTGGATAGCTTTTCGCTTTTCATACAACCTCCAATGCTATAAAGATTTGATTCTCGTGCCTTCTTAACGCACTACTAAACTAATCTAATCAAATTGATTATAATAATCAATGAATCACACTAATTAATAAAAATGAAACATAGAGCCTATGTTTGAACAAAACCAAAACGAACACGAAACCACACGAACGACCTTGAAATCAATAAGAATGGAGAATCACATACAGTGATGGAATGAAAGTAAACAGTTGTCAAACAAGAAACACAATGTATGATCGATTAAAAAAGAACTCAATCAAGCTAACATGACAAAGTAAATAAGATTTTCTTGTAGTTTAATCAAATGTGCAACTACAGATTAGTGCATTAAAGTATTCACGAAAGTTTAAGTAAAATACATAGGAAATGAACTAGTTATACGACAACATTAATCAACAATAGTTCTGCGTGGATAGCTTTCGCTTTTCATACAACCTCCAATGCTATAAAGATTTGATTCTCGTGCCTTCTTAACGCACTACTAAACTAATCTAATCAAATTTGATTATAATAATCAATGAAATCACACTAATTAATAAAAATGAAACATAGAGCTATTGTTTGAACAAAACCAAAACCGAACACGAAACCACACGAACAACCCTTGAAATCAATAAGAATGGAGAATCACATTACAGTGATGGAATGAAAGTAAATATTTGTCAAACAAGAAACACAATGTATGATCGATTAAAAAGAACTCAATCAAGCTAACATGACAAAGTAAATAAGATTTTCTTGTAGTTTAATCAAATTGTGCAACTACAGATTAGTGCATTAAAGTATTCACGAAAGTTTAAGTAAAATACATAGGAAATGAACTAGTTATACGACAACATTAATCAACAATAGTTCTCGCGTGGATAGCTTTTCGCTTTTCATAACAACCTCCAATGCTATAAAGATTTGATTCTCGTGCCTTCTTAACGCACTACTGAACTAATCTAATCAAATTTGATTATAATAATCAATGGAATCACAATAATTAATTAAAAATGAAACATAGAGCCTATTGTTTGAACAAAACCAAAACCGAACACGAAACCACACGAACGATCCTTGAAATCAATAAGAATGGAGAATCACATACAGTGATGGAATGAAAGTAAACAGTTGTCAAACAAGAAACACAATGTATGATCGATTAAAAAGAACTCAATCAAGCTAACATGACAAAGTAAATAAGATTTTCTTGTAGTTTAATCAAATTGTGCACCAACAGATTAGTGCAATAAAGTATTCACGAAAGTTTAAGTAAAATACATAGGAAAGAACTAGTTATACGACAACATTAATCAACAATAGTTCTCGCGTGGATAGCTTTTGCTTTTCATACAACTCCAATGCTATAAAGATTTGATTCTCGTGCCTTCTTAACACATACTGAACTAATCTAATCAATTTGATTATAATAATCAATGGAATCACACTAATTAATTAAAAATGAAACATAGAGCCTATTGTTTGAACAAAACCAAAACCGAACACGAAACCACACGAACGATCTTGAAATCAATAAGAATGGAGAATCACATACAGTGATGGAATGAAAGTAAACAGTTGTCAAACAAGAAACACAATGTATGATCGATTAAAAAGAACTCAATCAAGCTAACATGACAAAGTAAATAAGATTTTCTTGTAGTTTAATCAAAATGTGCAACTACAGATTAGTGCAATAAAGTATTCACGAAAGTTTAAGTAAATACATAGGAAAGGAACTAGTTATACGACAACATTAATCAACAATAGTTCTCGCGTGGATAGCTTTTCGCTTTCATAACAACCTCCAATGCTATAAAGATTTGATTCTCGTGCCTTCTTAACGCACTACTGAAAAATCTAATCAAATTTGATTATAATAATCAATGGAATCACACTAATTAATAAAAAAAAAACATAGAGCCTATTGTTTGAACAAAACCAAAACCGAACACGAAACCACACGAACGACCCTTGAAATCAATAAGAATGGAGAATCACATACAGTGATGGAATGAAAGTAAACAGTTGTCAAACAAGAAACACAATGTATGATTGATTAAAAAGAACTCAATCAAGCTAACATGACAAAGTAAATAAGATTTTCTTGTAGTTTAATCAAATTGTGCAACTACAGATTAGTGCATTAAAGTATTCACGAAAGTTTAAGTAAAATACATAGGAAATGAACTAGTTATACGACAACATTAATCAACAATAGTTCTTGCGTGGATAGCTTTTCGCTTTTCATAACAACCTCCAATGCTATAAAGATTTGATTCTCGTGCCTTCTTAACACACTACTGAACTAATCTAATCAAATTTGATTATAATAATCAATGGAATCACAGTAATTAATTAAAAATGAAACATAGAGCCTATTGTTTGAACAAACCAAAACCGAACACGAAACCACACGAACGACCCTTGAAATCAATAAGAATGGAGAATCACATACAGTGATGGAATGAAAGTAAACAGTTGTCAAACAAGAAACACAATGTATGATCGATAAAAAGAACTCAATCAAGCTAACATGACAAAGTAAATAAGATTTTCTTGTAGTTTAATCAAATTGTGCAACTACAGATTAGTGCATTAAAGTATTCACGAAAGTTTAAGTAAAATACATAGGAAATGAACTAGTTATACGACAACATTAATCAACAAGTTCTCGCGTGGATAGCTTTTCGCTTTTCATACAACCTCCAATGCTATAAAGATTGATTCAGTGCTTCTTAACCACTACTGAACTAATCTAATCAAATTTGATTATAATAATCAATGAATCACAATAATAATTAAAATGAAACATAGAGCCTATTGTTTGAACAAAACCAAAACCGAACACGAAACCACACGAACGATCCTTGAAATCAATAAGAATGGAGAATCACATACAGTGATGGAATGAAAGTAAACAGTTGTCAAACAAGAAACACAATGTATGATCGATTAAAAAGAACTCAATCAAGCTAACATGACAAAGTAGTAAATAAGATTTTCTTGTAGTTTAATCAAATTGTGCACCTACAGATTAGTGCAATAAAGTATTCACGAAAGTTTAAGTAAAATACATAGGAAAGAACTAGTTATACGACAACATTAATCAACAATAGTTCTCGCGTGAATAGCTTTTTGCTTTTCATAGCAACCTCCAATGCTATAAAGATTTGATTCTCGTGCCTTCTTAAACACTACTGAACTAATCTAATCAAATTGATTATAATAATCAATGGAATCACACTATTAATAAAAATGAAACATAGAGCCTATTGTTTGAAAAAACCAAACCGAACACGAAACCACACGAACGACCCTTGAAATCAATAAGAATGGAGAATCACATACAGTGATGGAATGAAAGTAAACAGTTGTCAAACAAGAAACACAAGTATGATCGATTAAAAAGAACTCAATCAAGCTAACATGACAAAGTAAATAAGATTTTCTTGTAGTTTAATCAAATTGTGCAACTACAGATTAGTGCATTAAAGTATTCACGAAAGTTTAAGTAAAATACATAGGAAATGAACTAGTTATACGACAACATTAATCAACAATAGTTCTTGCGTGGATAGCTTTTCGCTTTTCATAACAACCTCCAATGCTATAAAGATTTGATTCTCGTGCCTTCTTAACACACTACTGAACTAATCTAATCAAATTTGATTATAATAATCAATGGAATCACAATAATTAATTAAAAATGAAACATAGAGCCTATTGTTTGAACAAAACCAAAACCGAATACGAAACCACACGAACGATTCTTGAAATTAATAAGAATGGAGAATCACATATAGTGATGGAATGAAAGTAAACAGTTGTCAAACAAGAAACACAATGTATGATCAGTTAAAAAGAACTCAATCAAGCTAACCTGACAAAGTAAGTAAGATTTTCTTGTAGTTTAATCAAATTGTGCACCAATAGATTAGTGCAATAAAGTATTCACGAAAGTTTAAGTAAAATACATAGGAAATGAACTAGTTATACGACAACATTAATCAACAATAAGTCTCGCGTGGAGAGCTTTTTGCTTTTCATAGCAACCTCCAATGCTATAAAGATTTGATTCTCGCCACACAATACTGAACTAATCTAATCAAATTTGATTATAATAATTAAAGGAATCACACATTAATAAAAATGAAACATAGAGCCTATGTTTGAACAAAACCAAAACGAACACGAAACCACACGAACGATCCTTGAAATCAATAAGAATGGAGAATCACATACAGTGATGGAATGAAAGTAAACAGTTGTCAAACAAGAAACACAATGTATGATAGATTAAATAGAACTCAATCAAGCTAACATGACAAAGTAAATAAGATTTTCTTGTAGTTTAATCAAAAATGCAACTAGATTAGTGCAATAAAGTATTCACGAAAGTTTAAGTAAAATACATTGGAAAGGAACTAGTTATACGACAACATAATCAACAATAGTTCTCGCGTGGATAGCTTTTCGCCTTTCATAACAACCTCCATGCTATAAAGATTTGATTCTCGTGCCTCTTAACGCACTACAACTAATCTAATCAAATTTGATTATAATAATCAAGAATCACACTAATTAATAAAAAAAGAAACATAGAGCCTATTGTTTGAACAAAACCAAACCGAACACGAAAACACACGAACGACCTTGAAATCAATAAGAATGGAGAATCACATTACAGTGATGGAATGAAAGTAAATATTTGTCAAACAAGAAACACAATGTATGATCGATTAAAAAGAACTCAATCAAGCTAACATGACAAAGTAAATAAGATTTTCTTGTAGTTTAATCAAATTGTGCAACTACAGATTAGTGCATTAAAGTATTCACGAAAGTTTAAGTAAAATACATAGGAAATGAACTAGTTATACGACAATATTAATCAACAATAGTTCTCGCGTGGATAGCTTTTTGCTTTTCATAGCAACCTCCAATTCTATAAAGATTTGATTCTCGTGCCTTCTTAACGCACTACTGAACTAATCTAATCAAATTTGATTATAATAATCAATGGAATCACACTAATTAATTAAAAATGAAACATAGAGCCTATTGTTTGAACAAACCCAAAACCGAACACGAAACCACACGAATGACCCTTGAAATCAATAAGATTGGAGAATCACATACAGTGATGGAATGAAAGTAAACAGTTGTCAAACAAGAAACACAATGTATGATCGATTAAAAAGAACCCAATGAAGCTAACATGACAAAGTAAATAAGATTTTCTTGTAGTTTAATCAAATTGTGCACCTACAGATTAGTGCATTAAAGTATTCACGAAAGTTTAAATAAAATACATAGGAAAGGAACTAGTTATACGACAACATTAATCAACAATAGTTCTCATGTTGATAGCTTTTCGCTTTTCATAACAACCTCCAATGCTATAAAGATTTGATTCTCATGCCCTCTTAACGCACTACTAAACTAATATAATCAAATTTGATTATAATAATCAATGAAATCACACTAATTAATAAAAAATGAAACATAGAGCCTATTGTTTGGACAAAACCAAAACCGAACACGAAACCACACGAAAGACCCTTGAAATCAATAAGAATGGAGAATCACATTACAGTGATGGAATGAAAGTAAACAGTTTTCAACCAAGAAACAAAATGTATGATCGATTAAAAAGAACTCAATCAAGCTAACATTCCAAAGTAAATAAGATTTTCTTGTAGTTTAATCAAATTGTGCAACTACAGATTAGTGCATTGAAGTATTCACGAAAGTTTAAGTAAAATACATAGCAACCTCCAATGATATAAAGATTTGATTCTCGTGCCTTCTTAACGCACTACTGAACTAATATAATCAAATTTGATTATAATAATCAACGGAATCACACTAATTATTTAAAAATGAAACATAGAGCCTATTGTTTGAACAAAACCAAAACCGAACACGAAACCACACGTACAACCCTTGAAATCAACAAGAATGGATAATCACATACAGTGATGGAATGAAAGTAAAAAGTTGTCAAACAAGAAACACAATGTATGATTGATTAAAAAGAACTTAATCAAGCTAACATGACAAAGTAAATAAGATTTTCTTATGGTTTAATCAAATTGTGCCCCTACAGATTAGTGCATTAAAGAATTCACGAAAGTTTAAGCAAAATACATGGGAAAGGAACTAGTTATACGACAACATCAATCAACAACTGTTCTCGCGTGGATAGGTTTTCGCTTTTCACAACAACCTACAATCCTATAAAGATTTCATTCTCATGCCTTCTTAACGCACTACTGAACTAATCTAATCAAATTTGATTATAATAATCAATGGAATTACACTAATTAATCAAAAATGAAACATAGAGACTATTGTTTGAACAAAAGCAAAACCGAACACGAAACCACACGAACGTCCTTTGAAATCAATAAGATTGGAGAATCACATACAGTGATGGAATGAAAGTAAACAGTTGTCAAACAAGAAACACAATGTATGATCGATTAAAAAGAATTCAATGAAGCTAACATGACAAAGTAAATAAGATTTTCTTGTAGTTTAATCAAGACCCACAGATTAGTGCATTAAAGTATTTATGAAAGTTTAAATAAAATACATAGGAAAGGAACAAGTTATACGACAACATTAATCAACAATAGTTCTCATGTTGATAGCTTTTCGCTTTTCATAACAACCTCCAATGCTATAAAGATTTGATTCTCATACCTTCTTAACGCACTACTAAACTAATATAATCAAATTTGATTATAATAATCAATGAAATCACACAAATTAATAAAACATGAAACATAGAGCCTATTGTTTGAACAAAACCAAAACCGAACATGAAATCACACGAAAGACTCTTGAAATCAATAAGAATGGAGAATCACATTACAGTGATGGAATGAAAGTAAACAGTTGTCAAACAAGAAACACAGTGTATGATCGATTAAAAAGAACTCAATCAAGCTAACATGACAAAGTAAATAAGATTTTCTTGTAATTTAATCAAATTGTACAACTACAGATTAGTGGATTAAAGTATTCACGAAAGTTTAAGAAAAACACATAGGAAAGGAACTAGTTATACGACAACATCAATCAACAACAGTTCTCACGTGGATAGCTTTTTTCTTTTCATAGCAGCCACCAATGCTATAAAGATTTGATTCTCATGCTTTCTTAACGCACTACTGAACTAATCTAATCAAATTTGATTATAATAATCAATGGAATCACATTAATTAATCAAAAATGAAACATAGAGCCTATCGTTTAAACAAAACTCAAACCAAACACGAAACCACATGAACGACCCTTGAAATCAATAAGAATGGACAATTACATTACAGTGATGGAATGCAAGTAAACAGTTATTAAACAAGAAACACAATGTATGATCGATTAAAAGGATCTCAATCAATCTAACATGATAAAGTAAATAAGATTTTCTTGTAGTTTAATTAAATTGTACAACTACAGATTAGTGCATTAAAGTATTCACGAAAGTTTAAGTAAAATACATTGGAAAGGAACTAGTTATACGACAACATTAATCAACAATAGTTCTCGCGTGGATAGCTTTTAGCTTTTCATAAAACTCCAATGCTATAAAGATTTGATTCTCGTGCCTTCTTAACACACTACTGAACTAATCTAATCAAATTTGATTATAATAATCAATGAATCACAAATTAATTAAAAATGAAACATAGAGCCTATTGTTTGAACAAAACCAAAACCGAACACGAAACCACACGAACGACCCTTGAAATCAATAAGATTGGAGAATCACATACAGTGATGGAATGAAAGTAAACAGTTGTCAAACAAGAAACACAATGTATGATCAGTTAAAAAGAACTCAATCAAGCTAACATGACAAAGTAAATAAGATTTCTTGTAGTTAATCAAATTGTGCACTACAGATTAGTGCAATAAAGTATTCACGAAAGTTTAAGTAAAATACATAGAAATGAACTAGTTATACGACAACATAATCAACAATAGTTCTCGCGTGGATAGCTTTTTGCTTTTCATAGCAACCTCCAATGCTATAAAGATTTGATTCTCGCCACACAATACTGAACTAATCTAATCAAATTTGATTATAATAATTAAAGGAATCACACTATTTAATTAAAAATGAAACATAGAGCCTATTGTTTGAACAAAACCAAAACCGAACACGAAACCACACGAACGATCCTTGAAATCAATAAGAATGGAGAATCACATACAGTGATGGAATGAAAGTAAACAGTTGTCAAACAAGAAACACAATGTATGATAGATTAAATAGAACTCAATCAAGCTAACATGACAAAGTAAATAAGATTTTCTTGTAGTTTAATCAAAATATGCAACTACAGATTAGTGCAATAAAGTATTCACAAAAGTTTAAGTAAAATACATTGGAAAGAAACTAGTTATACGACAACATTAATCAACAATAGTTCTCGCGTGGATAGCTTTTCGCCTTTCATAACAACCTCCAATGCTATAAAGATTTGATTCTCGTGCCTTCTTAACGCACTACTAAACTAATATAATCAAATTTGATTATAATAATCAATGAAATCACACAAATTAATAAAAAATGAAACATAGAGCCTATTGTTTGAACAAAACCAAAACCGAACACGAAACCACACGAACAACCCTTGAAATCAATAAGAATGGAGAATCACATTACAGTGATGGAATGAAAGTAAATATTTGTCAAACAAGAAACACAATGTATGATCGATTAAAAAGAACTCAATCAAGCTAACATGACAAAGTAAATAAGATTTTCTTGTAGTTTAATCAAATTGTGCAACTACAGATTAGTGCATTAAAGTATTCACGAAAGTTTAAGTAAAATACATAGGAAGGAATAGTTATACGACAACATTAATCAACAATAGTTCTCGCGTGGATAGCTTTTTGCTTTCATAGCAACCTCCAATGCTATAAAGATTTGATTCTCATGCCTTTAACGCACTACTGAACTAATCTAATCAAATTTGATTATATAATCAATGGAATCACACTAATTAATTAAAAATGAAACATAGAGCCTATTGTTTGAACAATCCCAAAACCGAACACGAAACCACACGAATTACCCTTGAAATCAATAAGATTGGAGAATCACATACAGTGATGGAATGAAAGTAAACAGTTGTCAAATAAGAAACACAATGTATGATCGATTAAAAAGAACTCAATAAAGCTAACATGACAAAGTAAATAAGATTTTCTTGTAGTTTAATCAAGTTGTGCACCTACAGATTAGTGCATTTCATGTATTCACGAAAGTTAAAATAAAATACATAGGAAAGGAACTAGTTATACGACAACATTAATCAACAATAGTTCTCTCGTGGATAGTTTTTCGCTTTTCATAACAACCTCCAATGGTATAAAGATTTGATTCTCATGCCCTCTTAACGCACTACTAAACTAATATAATCAAATTTGATTATAATAATCAAAGAAATCACACTAATTAATAAAAAATGAAACATAGAGCCTATGTTTGAACAAAACCAAAACCGAAACGAAAAACCACACGAAGACCCTTGAAATCAATAAGAATGGAGAATCACATTACAGTGATGGAATGAAAGTAAACAGTTGTCAACCAAGAAACACAATGTATGATCGATTAAAAAGAACTCAATAAAGCTAACATTCCAAAGTAAATAAGATTTTTTTGTAGTTTAATCAAATTGTGCAACTACAGATTAGTGCATTGAAGTATTCACGAAAGTTTAAGTAAATCAATTAGCAACTCCAATGATTATAAAGATTTGATTCTCGTGCCTTCTTAACGCACTACTGAACTAATCTAATCAAATTTGATTATAATAATCACGGAATCACACTAATTAATAAAAATGAAACATAGAGCCATTGTTTGAACAAAACAAAAACGAACACGAAACCACACGTACAACCCTTGAAATCAACAAGAATGGAGAATCACATACAGTGATGGAATGAAAGTAAACAGTTGTCAAACAAGAAACACAATGTATGATCAGTTAAAAAGAACTCAATCAAGCTAACATGACAAAGTAAATAAGATTTTCTTATGGTTTAATCAAATTGTGCCCCTACAGATTAGTGCATTAAAGTACTCACGAAAGTTTAAGCAAAATACATGGGAAAGGAACTAGTTATACGACAACATCAATCAACAACAGT
The DNA here is from genome assembly GCA_025506415.1 of Flaveria robusta. Taxonomy (NCBI): domain Eukaryota; kingdom Viridiplantae; phylum Streptophyta; class Magnoliopsida; order Asterales; family Asteraceae; genus Flaveria; species Flaveria robusta. Next base: position 22,205 of record JACCIZ010000122.1, read on the forward strand.
TCTCGCGTGGATAGGCTTTCGCTTTCACAACAACCTACAATCCTATAAAGATTTCATTCTCATGCCTTCTTAACGCACTACTGAACTAATCTAATCAAATTTGATTATAATAATCAATGGAATTACACTAATTAATCAAAAATGAAACATAGAGACTATTGTTTGAACAAAAGCAAAACCGAACACGAAACCACCGACACGACCTTGAAATCAATAAGATTGGAGAATCACATACAGTGATGGAATGAAAGTAAACAGTTGTCAAACAAGAAACACAATGTATGATCGATTAAAAAGAACTCAATGAAGCTAACATGACAAAGTAAATAAGATTTTCTTGTAGTTTAATCAAATTGTGCACCTACAGATTAGTGCATTAAAGTATTCACGAAAGTTTAAATAAAATACATAGGAAAGGAACTAGTTATACGACAACATTAATCAACAATAGTTCTCATGTTGATAGCTTTTCGCTTTTCATAACAACCTCCAATGCTATAAAGATTTGATTCTCATGCCTTCTTAACGCACTACTAAACTAATATAATCAAATTTGATTATAATAATCAATGAAATCACACTAATTAATAAAAAATGAAACATAGAGCCTATTGTTTGAACAAAACCAAAACCGAACACGAAACCACACGAAAGACCCTTGAAATCAATAAGAATGGAGAATCACATTACAGTGATGGAATGAAAGTAAACAGTTGTCAAACAAGAAACACAGTGTATGATCGATTAAAAAGAACTCAATCAAGCTAACATGACAAAGTAAATAAGATTTTCTTGTAGTTTAATCAAATTGTACAACTACAGATTAGTGGATTAAAGTATTCACGAAAGTTTAAGAAAAACACATAGGAAAGGAACTAGTTATACGACAACATCAATCAACAATAGTTCTCACGTGGATAGCTTTTTTCTTTTCATAGCAGCCACCAATGCTATAAAGATTTGATTCTCATGCTTTCTTAACGCACTACTGAACTAATCTAATCAAATTTGATTATAATAATCAATGGAATCACATTAATTAATCAAAAATGAAACATAGAGCCTATCGTTTAAACAAAACCAAAACCAAACACGAAACCACATGAACGACCCTTGAAATCAATAAGAATGGAGAATCACATTACAGTGATGGAATGCAAGTAAACAGTTATCAAACAAGAAACACAATGTATGATCGATTAAAAGGAACTCAATCAAGCTAACATGACAAAGTAAATAAGATTTTCTTGTAGTTTAATTAAATTGTGCAACTACAGATTAGTGCATTAAAGTATTCACGAAAGTTTAAGTAAAATACATAGGAAAGGAACTAGTTATACGACAACATTAATCAACAATAGTTCTCGCGTGGATAGCTTTTAGCTTTTCATAACAACCTCCAATGCTATAAAGATTTGATTCTCATGCCTTCTTAATGCACTACTGAACTAATCTAATCAAATTTGATTATAATAATCAATGGAATCACACTAATTAATCAAAAATGAAACATTGAGCCTATTGTTTAAACAAAACCAACCGAACACGAAAACCACGAACGACCCTTGAAATCAATAAGAATGGAGAATCACATTACAGTGATGGAATAAAAGTAAACAGTTGTCAAACAAGAAACACAATGTATGATGGATTAAAAAGAACTCAATCAAGCTAACATGACAAAGTAAATAAGATTTTCTTGTAGTTTAATCAAATTGTTTAGCTACAGATTAGTGCATTAAAGTATTCACGAAAGTTTAAGTAAATACATGGAAAGGAAACTAGTTATACGAAAACTCATCAACAACAGTTCTCGCGTGGATAGCTTTTCGCTTTTCATAACAACCTCCAATGCTATAAAGATTTGATTCTCATGCCTTCTTAACGCACTAGGAACTAATCTAATCAAATTTGATTATAATAATCAATGGAATCACACTAATTAATCAAAATGAAACATAGAGCCTGTTGAACAAAACAAAAACCAAACACGAAACCACACGAATAACCCGAAATCAATAAGATGGAGAATCACAATACAGTGATGGAATGAAAGTAAACTTGTCAAACAAGAAACACAATGTATGACCGATTAAAAAGAACTCAATGAAGCTAACATGACAAAGTAAATAAGATTTTCTTGTAGTGTAATCAAATTGTGCACCTACAGATTAGTGCATTAAAGTATTAACGAAAGTTTAAATAAAATACATAGGAAAGGAACTAGTTATACGACAACATTAATCAACAATAGTTCTCATGTTGATAGCTTTTCGCTTTTCATAACAACCTCCAATGCTATAAAGATTTGATTCTCATGCCTTCTTAACGCACTACTAAACTAATATAATCAAATTTGATTATAATAATCAATGAAATCACACAAATTAATAAAAAAATGAAACATAGAGCCTATTGTTTGAACAAAACCAAAACCGAACACGAAACCACACGAAAGACCCTTGAAATCAATAAGAATGAAGAATCACATTACAGTGATGGAATGAAAGTAAACAGTTGTCAACCAAGAAACACAATGTATGATCGATTAAAAAAAACTCAATCAATCTAACATTCCAAAGTAAATAAGATTTTCTTGTAGTTTAATCAAATTGTGCAACTACAGATTAGTGCATTAAAATATTCACGAAAGTTTAAGTAAAATACATAGCAACCTCCAATGCTATAAAAATTGATTCTCGTGCCTTCTTAACACACTACTGAACTAATATGATCAAATTTGATTATAATAATCAATATAATCACACTAATTAATTAAAAATGAAACATAGATCCTATTGTTTGAACAAAACCAAAACCGAACACGAAACCTCACGTACAACCCTCGAAATAAAAAGAATGGAGAATCACATACAGTGATGGAATGAAAGTAAAAAGTTGTGAAACAAGAAACACAATGTATGATCGATTAAAAAGAACTTAATCAAGCTAACATGACAAAGTAAATAAGATTTTCTTGTGGTTTAATCAAATTGTGCCCCTACAGATTAGTGCATTAAAGTATTCACGAAAGTTTAAGCAAAATACGTGAGAAAGGAACTAGTTATACGACAACATCAATCAACAACAGTTCTCGCGTGGATAGGTTTTCGCTTTTCATAACAACCTACGATGCTATAAAGATTTCATTCTCATGCCTTCTTAACGCACTACTGAACTAATCTAATCAAATTTGATTATAATAATCAATGAATTACACTAATTAATCAAAAATGAAACATAGAGTCTATTGTTTGAACAAAACCAAAACCGAACACGAAACCCCGCGAACGACCCTTGAAATCAATAAGAATGGAGAATCACATTACAGTGATGGAATGAAAGTAAACAGTTGTCAAACAAGAAACACAATGTATGATCGTTTAAAAAGAACTCAATCAAGCTAACATGGCAAATTAAATAAGATTTTCTTGTCGTTTAATCAAATTATGCAACTAAAGATTAGTGCATTAAAGTATTCACGAAAGTTTAAGTAAAATACATGGGAAAGGACCTAGTTATACGAAAACATTAATCAACAATAGTTCTCGCGTGGATAGCTTTTCGCTCTTCATAACATCCTCCAATGCTATAAAGATTTGATTCTCATATCTTTTTAATGCACTACTGAACTAATCTAATCATATTTGATTATAATAATCAATGGAATCACACTAATTAATGAAAAATGAAATATAGAGCCTATTGTTTGAACAAAATCAAAACCATACCGAAACCACACGAACGAGTCTTGAAATAAATAAGAATCGAGAATAACATTAAAGTGATGGAATGAAATTAAACAGTTGTCAAACAAGAAACACAATGTGTGATTGATTAAAAAGAACTCAATCAAGCTAACATGACAATGTAAATAAGATTTTCTTGTAGTTTAATCAAATTGTACAACTACAGATTAGTGAATTAATGTATTCATGAAAGTTTAAGTAAAATACATAGGAAAGGAACTAGTTATACGACAACATTAATCAACAATAGTTCTCGCGTGTATAGCTTTTTTCTTTTCATAGCAACCTCGAATGCTATAAAGATTTGATTCTCATGCCTTCTTAACGCACTACTGAACTAATCTAATCAAATTTGATTATAATAATCAATGGAATTACAGTAATTAATTAACAATGAAAAATAGAGCCTATTGTTTGAACAAAACCAAAACCGAACACGAAACCACACGAACGATTAAAAAGTGATGGAACGAAAGTAAACTGTTGTCAAACAAGAAAAACAATTTATGATCGATTAAAAAGAACTCAATCAAGCTAACATGACAAAGTAAATAAGATTTTTTTGTAGTTTAATCAAATTGTGCAACTACAGATTAGTGGATTAGAGTATTCACGAAAGTTTAAGTAAATACATGGGAAAGGAACTAGTTATACGAAAACATCAATTAACAAAAGTTCTCGCGTGGATAGCTTTTTGATTTTCATAACAACCTCCAATGCTATAAAGATTTGATTCTCATGCCATCTTAACGCACTACTGAACTAATCCAATCAAGTTTGATTATAATAATCAGAGAAATCACACTAATTAATCAAAAATGAAATATAGAGCCTATTGTTTGAACAAAACCAAAATCGAACAAGAAACCACACGACCGACCATTGAAATCAATAAGAATTGAGAATCACATTACAGTGATGGAATAAAAGTAAACAGTTGTCAAACAAGAAACACAATGTATGATCGATTAAAAAGAACTCAATCAAGCTAACATGACAAAGTAAATAAGATTTTCTTGTAGTTTAATCAAATTGTGCAACTACAGATTAGTGCATTAAAGTATTCACGAAAGTTTAAGTAAAATACATGGAAAGGAACTAGTTATACGACAACATTAATCAACAATAGTTCTCGCGTGGATAGCTTTTTCTTTCATAGCAACCTCCAATGCTATAAAGATTTGATTCTCATGCTTTTAAAGCACTACTGAACTAATCTAATCAATTTGATTATATAATCAATGGAATCACACTAATTAATCAAAAATGAAACATAGAGCCTATGTTTGAACAAACCAAAACGAACACGAAACCACACGAACGACCCTTGAAATCAATAAGAATGGAGAATCACATTAAAGTGATGGAATGAAAGTAAACAGTTGTCAAACAAGAAACACAATGTATGATCGATTAAAAAGAACTCAATCAAGCTAACATGACAAAGTAAATAAGATTTCTTGTAGTTTAATCAAATTGTGCGACTACAGATTAGTGCATTAAAGTATTCACGAAAGTTTAAGTAAAATACAGGAAAGGAACTAGTTATACGAAACATTAATCAACAATAGTTCTGCGTGGATAGCTTTTCGATTTTCATACAACCTCATTCCTATAAAGATTTGATTCTCTCTGCCTTCTAACGCACACTGAATAATCTAATCAAATTTGATTATAATAATCAATGGAATCACACTAATTAATCAAAAATGAAACATAGAGACTATTGTTTGAACAAAACCAAAACCAAACACGAAACCACACGAACGACCCTTGAAATCAATAAGAATGGAGAATCACATACAGTGATGGAATGAAAGTAAACAGTTGTCAAACAAGAAACACAATGTATGATCGATTAAAAAGAACTCAATCAAGCTAACATGACAAAGTAAATAAGATTTTCTTGTAGTTTAATCAAATTGTGCAACTACAGATTAGTGTATTAAGTATTCACAAGTTAAGTAAAATACATAGAAAGGAACTAGTTATACGACAACATTAATCAACAATAGTTCTCGCGTGGATAGCTTTTGCTTTTCATAACAACCTCCAATGCTATAAAGATTTGATTCTCATGCCTTCTTAACGCACTACTAAACTAATCTAATCAAATTTGATTATAATAATCAATGGAATCACACTAATAATCAAAAATGAAACATAGAGCCTATTGTTTGAACAAAACCAAAACCGAACACGAAACCACACGAACGACCCTTGAAATCATTAAGAATGGAGAATCACATTACAGTGATGGGATGAAAGTAAACAGTTGTCAAACAAGAGACATAATGTATGATCGAATAAAAGGAACTCAATCAAGCTAACAAGACAAAGTAAATAAGATTTTTTTGTAGTTTAATCAAATTGTGCAACTACGTTTTAGTGCATTAAAGTATTCACGAAAGTTTAAGTAAAATACATAGGAAAGGAACTAGTTATACGACAACGTTAATCAACAATAGTTCTCGCGTGGATAGCTTTTTACTTTTCATAGCAACCTCCAATGCTATAAAGATTTGATTCTCGTGCCTTTTTAACGCACTACTGAACTAATCTAATCAAATTTGATTATAATAATCAACGGAATCACACTAATTAGTCAAAAATGAAACATAGAGCCTATTGTTTGAACAAAACCGAAACCATACACGAAACCACACGAACGAACCTTGAAATCAATAAGAATGGAGAATCACATTACAATGATGGAATGAAAGTAAACAGTTGTCAAACAAGAAACACAGTGTATGATCGATTAAAAAGAACTTAATCAAGCTAACATGACAAAATAAATAAGATTTTCTTGTAGTTTAATCAAATTGTACAACTACAGATTACTGGATTAAAGTATTCACGAAAGTTTAAGTAAAACACATAGGAAAGGAACTAGTTATACGACAACATCAATCAACAATAGTTCTCACGTGGATAGCTTTTTTCTTTTCATAGCAGCCACTAGTGCTATAAAGATTTGATTCTCATGCTTTCTTAACGCACTACTGAACTAATCAAATCAAATTTGATTATAATAATCAATGGAATCACACTAATTAATAAAAAATGAAACATAGAGCCTATTGTTTGAACAAAACAAAAACCGACCACGAAACCACACGACCGACCCTTGAAATCATTAAGAATGGTGAATCACATTAAAGTGATGGAATGAAAGTAAACAGTTGTCAAACACGAAACACAATGTATGATCGATTAAAAAGAACTCAATCAAGCTAACATGACAAAGTAAATAAGATTTTCTTGAAGTTTAATCAAATTGTGCAACTACAGATTAGTGCATTAAAGTATTCACGAAAGTTTAAGTAAAATACATGGGAAAGGAACTAGTTATACGAAAACATTAATCAACAATACTTCTCGCGCGGATAGCTTTTCGATTTTCATAACATCCTCCATTCCTATAAAGATTTGATTCTCGTGCCTTCTAAACGCACTACTGAATTAATATAATCAAATTTGATTATAATAATCAATGGAATCACACTAATTAATCAAAAATGAAACATAGAGCCTATTGTTTGAACAAAACCAAAACCAAACACGAAACCACACGAACGAACCTTGAAATCAATAAGAATGGAGAATCACATTACAGTGATGGAATGAAAGTAAACAGCTGTCAAACAAGAAACACAATGTATGATCGATTTAAAAGAACTCAATCAAGCTAACATGACAAAGTAAATAAGATTTTCTTGTAGTTTAATCAAATGTGTAGCTACAGATTAGTGTATTAAAGTATTCTCAAAAGTTTAACAAAAATACATAGGAAAGGAACTAGTTATACGACAACATTAATCAACAATAGTTCTTGCGTGGATAGCTTTTTGCTTTTCATAACAACCTCTAATGCTATAAAGATTAGATTCTCATGGCTTCTCAACGCCCTACTAAACTAATCTAATCAAATTTTATTATAATAATCAATGGAATGATACTAAACAATAAAAAATGAAACATAGAGCCTATTTTTTGAACAAAAGCAAAACCGAACACGAAACCACACGGACGACCCTTGAAATCATTAAGAATGGAGAATCACATTACAGTGATGGGATGAAAGTAAATAGTTGTCAAACAAGAGACACAATGTATGATCGAATAAAAGGAACTCAATCAGCTAACAAGACAAAGTAAATAAGATTTTTTTGTAGTTTAATCAAATTGTGCAACTACATTTCAGTGCATTAAAGTATTCACGAAAGTTTAAGTAAAATACATAGGAAAGAAACTAGTTATACGACAACATTAATTAACAATAGTTTTCGCGTGGATAGCTTTTCGCTTTTCATAACAACCTCCAATGCTATAAAGATTTGATTCTCATGCCTTCTTAATGCACTACTGAACTAATCTAATCAAATTTGATTATAATAATCAATGGAATCACACTAATTAATCAAAAATGAAACATAGAGCCTATTGTTTGAACAAAACCAAAACCAAACACGAAACCACACGAACGAACCTTGAAATCAATAAGAATGGAGAATCACATTACAGTTATGGAATGAAAGTAAACAGTTGTCAAACAAGAAACACAATGTATGATCGATTAAAAGGAACTCAATCAAGCTAACATGACAAAGTAAATAAGATTTTCTTGTAGTTTAATTAAATTGTGCAACTATAGATTAGTGCATTAAAGTATTCACGAAAGTTTAAGTAAAATACATAGGAAAGGAACTAGTTATACGAAACATTAATCAACAATAGTTCTCGCGTGGATAGCTTTTCGCTTTTCATAACAACCTCCAATGCTATAAAGATTTGATTCTCATGCTTCTTAACGCACTACTGAACTAATCTAATCAAATTTGATTATAATAATCAATGGAATCACAAATTAATCAAAATGAAACATAGAGCCTATTGTTTGAACAAAACCAAAACCAAAACGAAACCACACGAACGACCTTGAAATCAATAAGAATGGAGAATCACATTACAGTGATGGAATGAAAGTAAACAGTTGTCAAACAAGAAACACAATGTATGATCGATTAAAAGAACTCAATCAAGCTAACATGACAAAGTAAATAAGATTTTCTTGTAGTTTAATCAAATTGTTTACTACAGATTAGTGTATTAAAGTATTCACGAAGTTTAAGTAAATAAATGGGAAAGGAAATAGTTATACGAAAACATCAATCAACAACAGTTCTCGCGTGGATAGCTTTTCGCTTTTCATAACAACCTACAATGCTATAAAGATTTGATTCTCATGCCTTCTTAACGCACTTGAACTAATCTAATCAAATTTGATTATAATAATCAATGGAATCACACTAATTAATCAAAAATGAAACATAGAGCCTATTGTTTGAACAAAACAAAAACGAACACGAAACTGAAACCCCAAAAGAATGGAGAATCACATACAGTGATGGAATGAAAGTAAACAGTTGTCAAACAAGAAACACAATGTATGATCGATTAAAAAGAACTCAATCAAGCTAACATGACAAAGTAAATAAGATTTTTTGTAGTTTAATCAAATTGTGCAACTACAGATTAGTGCATTAAAGTATTCACGAAAGTTTAGTAAAATACAAGAAAGAACTAGTTATACGACAACATAATCAACAATAGTTCTCGCGTGGATAGCTTTTCGCCTTTCATAACAACCTCCAATGCTATAAAGATTTGATTCTCGCCTTCTTAACGCACTACTGAACTAATAAATCAAATTTGATTATAATAATCAATGGAATCACACAATTATAAAAAATGAAACATAGAGCCTATTGTTTGAACAAAACCAAAACCGAACACGAAACCACACGAACAACCTTGAAATCAATAAGAATGGAGAATCACATACAGTGATGGAATGAAAGTAAACAGTTGTCAAACAAGAAACACAATGTATGATCGATTAAAAAGAACTCAATCAAGCTAACATGACAAAGTAAATAAGATTTCTTGTAGTTTAATCAAATTGTGCAACTACAGATTAGTGCAATAAAGTATTCACGAAAGTTTAAGTAAAATACATAGGAAATGAACTAGTTATACGACAACATTAATCAACAATAGTTCTCGCGTGGATAGCTTTCGCTTTTCATAGCAACCTCCAATGCTATAAAGATTTGATTCTCATGCCTTCTTAACGCACTACTGAACTAATCTAATCAAATTTGATTATAATAATCAATGGAATCACACTTAATAAAAATGAAACATAGAGCCTATTGTTTGAACAAACCAAAACCGAACACGAAACCACACGAACGACCTTGAAATCAATAAGAATGGAGAATCACATACAGTGATGGAATGAAAGTAAACAGTTGTCAAACAAGAAACACAATGTATGATCGATTAAAAAGAACTCAATCAGCTAACATGACAAAGTAAATAAGATTTTCTGTAGTTTAATCAAAATGTGCAACTACAGATTAGTGCAATAAAGTATTCACGAAAGTTTAAGTAAAATACATAGGAAAAGAACTAGTTATACGACAACATTAATCAACAATAGTTCTCGCGTGGATAGCTTTTCGCTTTCATAGCAACCTCCAATGCTATAAAGATTTGATTCTCATGCCTTCTTAACACACTACTGAACTAATCTAATAAATTTGATTATAATAATCAATGGAATCACACTAATAATTAAAAATGAAACATAGAGCCTATTGTTTGAACAAAACCAAAACCGAACACGAAACCACACGAACGATCCTTGAAATCAATAAGAATGGAAATCACATACAGTGATGGAATGAAAGTAAACAGTTGTCAAACAAGAAACACAATGTATGATCGATTAAAAAGAACTCAATCAAGCTAACATGACAAAGTAAATAAGATTTCTTGTAGTTTAATCAAATTGTGCAACTACAGATTAGTGCATAAAGTATTCACGAAAGTTTAAGTAAAATACATAGGAAAGGAACTAGTTATACGACAACATTAATCAACAATAGTTCTCGCGTGGATAGCTTTTGCTTTTCATAACAACTCCAATGCTATAAAGATTTGATTCTCATGCCTTCTTAACGCACTACTGAACTAATCTAATCAAATTTGATTATAATAATCAATGGAATCACACTAATTAATTAAAAATGAAACATAGAGGCTATTGTTTGAACAAACCCAAAACCGAACACGAAACCACACGAATGACCCTTGAAATCAATAAGATTGGAGAATCACATACAGTGATGGAATGAAAGTAAACAGTTGTCAAACAAGAAACACAATGTATGATCGATTAAAAAGAACTCAATGAAGCTAACATGACAAATTAAATAAGATTTTCTTGTAGTTTAATCAAATTGTGCACCTACAGATTAGTGCATTAAAGTATTCACGAAAGTTTAAATAAAATACATAGGAAAGGTACTAGTTATACGATAACATTAATCAACAATAGTTCTCATGTTGATAGCTTTTCGCTTTTCATAACAACCTCCAATGCTATAAAGATTTGATTCTCATGCCTTCTTAACGCACTACTAAACTAATATAATCAAATTTGATTATAATAATCAATGAAATCACTCTAATTAATAAAAAATGAAACATAGAGCCTATTGTTTGAACAAAACCAAAACCGAACACGAAACCACAGGAACGATCCTTGAAATCAATGAGAATGGAGAATCACGTACAGTGATGGAATGAAAGTAAACAAATGTCAAACAAGAAACACAATATATGATACATTAAAAAGAACTCAATCAAGCTAACATGACAAAGTAAATAAGATTTTCTTGTAGTTTAATCAAAATATGCAACTACAGATTAGTGCATTAAAGTATTCACGAAAGTTTAAGTAAAATACATGGGAAAGGAACTAGTTATACGACAACATCAATCAACAATTTCTCGCGTGGATAGCTTTTCGCTTTTCATAACAACCTCCAATGCTATAAAGATTTGATCTCATGCCTTCTTAACGCACTACTAAACTAATCTAATCAAATTTGATTATAATAATCAATGGAATCACACTAATTAAAAAAATGAACACATAGAGCCTATTGTTTGAACAAAACCAAAACCGAACACGAAACCACACGAACGACCCTTGAAATCATAAGAATGGAGAATCACATACAGTGATGGAATGAAAGTAAAAGTTGTCAAAAGAAACATAATATATGATCAGTTAAAAAGAACTCAATCAAGCCAACATGACAAAGTAAATAAGATTTTCTTGAAGTTTAATCAAATTGTGCACCAACAGATTAGTGCATTAAAGTACTCACGAAAGTTTAAGCAAAATACATGGGAAAGGAACTAGTTATACGACAACATCAATCAACAACAGTTCTCGCGTGGATAGGTTTTCGCTTTTCATAACAACCTACAATGCTATAAAGATTTCATTCTCATGCCTTCTTAACGCACTACTGAACTAATCTAATCAAATTTGATTATAATAATCAATGGAATTACACTAATTAATCAAAAATGAAACATAGAGCCTATTGTTTTAACAAAACCAAAACCGAACACGAAACCACACGAACGACTCTTGAAATCAATAAGAATGGAGAATGACATTACAGTGATGGAATGAAAGTAAACAGCTGTCAAACAAGAAACCCAATGTATGATCGATTAAAAAGAACTAAATCATGCTAACATGACAAAGTAAATAAGATTTTCTTGTAGTTTAATCAAATTGTGTAGCTACAGATTAGTGTATTAAAGTATTCACGAAAGTTTAACAAAAATACATAGGAAAGGAACTAGTTATACGACAACATTAATCAACGGTAGTTCTCGCGTGGATAGCTTTTTGCTTTTCATAACAACCTCTAATGCTATAAAGATTTGATTCTCATGGCTTCTCAACGCACTACTAAACTAATCTAATCAAATTTGATTATAATAATCAATGGAATCACACTAATTAATCAAAATGAAACATAGAGCCTATTGTTTGAACAAAACCAAAACCGAACACGAAACCCACGAACGACCCTTGAAATCATAAGAATGGAGAATCACATTACAGTGATGGAATGAAAGTAAACAGTTGTCAAACAAGAAACACAATGTATGATCGATTAAAAAGAACTCAATCAAGCTAACATGACAAAGTAAATAAGATTTTCTTGTAGTTAATCAAATGTGCAACTACAGATTAGTGCATTAAAGTATTCACGAAAGTTTAAGTAAAATACATAGGAAAGGAACTAGTTATACGACACATTAATCACAATAGTTCTCGCGTGGATAGCTTTTACTTTTCATAACAACCTCCAATGCTATAAAGATTTGATTCTCATGCTCTTTTAACGCACTACTGAAATAATCTAATCAAATTTGATTATAATAATCAATGGAATCACACTAATTAATCAAAAATGAAACATAGAGCCTATTGTTTGAACAAAACAAAACCACACGAAACCACACGAACGAACTTGAAATCAATAAGAATGGAGAATCACATTACAGTGATGGAATAAAAGTAAACAGTTGTCAAACAAGAAACACAATGTATGATCGATTAAAAAGAACTCAATCAAGCTAACATGACAAAGTAAATAAGATTTTCTTGTAGTTTAATCAAATTGAGCAACTACAGATTAGTGCATTAAAGTATTCACGAATGTTTAAGTAAAATACATAGGAAAGGAACTAGTTATACGACAACATTAATCAACAATAGTTCTCGCGTGGATAGCTTTTTTCATTTCATAGCAGCCACCAATGCTATAAATATTTGATTCTCATGCTTTCTAAACGCACTACTGAACTAATCTAATCAAATTTGATTATCATAATCAATGGAATCACACTAATTAGTCAAAAATGAAACATAGAGCCTATTGTTTGAACAAAACAAAAACCGAACACGAAACCACACGACCGACCCTTGAAATCATTAAGAATGGTGAATCACATTAAAGTGATGGAATGAAAGTAAACAGTTGTCAAACAAGAAACACAATGTATGATCGATTAAAAAGAACTCAATCAAGCTAACATGACAAAGTAAATAAGATTTCTTGTAGTTAATCAAATTGTGCAACTACAGATTAGTGCATTAAAGTATTCACGAAAGTTTAAGTAAAATACATGGAAAGGAACTAGTTATACGACAACATTAATCAACAATAGTTCTCGCGTGGATAGCTTTTCGCTTTTCATAACAACCTCCAATGCTATAAAGATTGATTCTCATGCCTTCTTAACGCACTACTGAACTAATCTAATCAAATTGATTATAATAATCAATGGAATCACACTAATTAATCAAAATGAAACATAGAGCCTATTGTTTGAACAAACCAAAACGAACACGAAACCACACGAACGACCCTTGAAATCAATAAGAATGGAGAATCACATTACGTGATGGAATGAAAGTAAACAGTTGTCAAACAAGAAAACACATGTATGATCGATTAAAAGAACTCAATCAAGCTAACATGACAAAGTAAATAAGATTTCTTGTAGTTTAATCAAATGTGCAGCTACAGATTAGTGCATTAAAGTATTCACGAAAGTTTAAGTAATAACAAAGAAAAGAAACTAGTTATACGAACACATCAATCAACAACAGTTCTCGCGTGGATAGCTTTTCGCTTTTCATAACAACCTCCAATGCTATAAAGATTTGATTCTCATGCCTTCTTAACGCACTACTGAACTAATCTAATCAAATTGATTATAATAATCAATGGAATCACACTAATTAATAAAAAATGAAACATAGAGCCTATTGTTTGAACAAAACAAAAACCGAACACGAAACCACACGAACGACCTTGAAACAATAAGAATGGAGAATCACATTACAGTGATGGAATGAAAGTAAACAGTTGTCAAACAAGAAACACAATGTATGATCGATTAAAAAGAACTCAATCAAGCTAACATGACAAAGTAAATAAGATTTCTTGTAGTTTAATCAAATTGTGCAACTACAGATTAGTGCATTAAAGTATTCACGAAAGTTTAAGTAAATACATAGGAAAGGAACTAGTTATACGACAACATAATCAACAATAGTTCTCAGTGGATAGCTTTTCGCTTTCATAACAACCTCCAATGCTATAAAGATTGATTCTCATGCCTCTTAACACATACTAAACTAATCTAATCAAATTTGATTATAATAATCAATGGAATCACACTAATAATCAAAAATGAAACATAGAGCCTATTGTTTGAACAAAACCAAAACCAAACACGAAACCACACGAACGCCTTGAAATCAATAAGAATGGAGAATCACATTACAGTGATGGAATGAAAGTAAACAGTTGTCAAACAAGAAACACAATGTATGATCGATTAAAAAGAACTCAATCAAGCTAACATGACAAAGTAAATAAGATTTTCTGTAGTTTAATCAAATTGTGCAACTACAGATTAGTGCATTAAAGTATTCACGAAAGTTTAAGTAAATAAAGGAAAGAAAACTAGTTATACGAAAACATCAACAAAATAGTTCTCGCGTGGATAGCTTTTGCTTTTCATAACAACCTCCAATGCTATAAAGATTTGATTCTCATGCCTTCTTAACGCATACTGAACTAATCTAATCAAATTTGATTATAATAATCAATGGAATCACACTAATTAATCAAAATGAAACATAGAGCCTATTGTTTGAACAAAACCAAAACCGAACACGAAACCACACGAACGACCTTGAAATCAATAAGAATGGAGAATCACATTACAGTGATGGAATGAAAGTAAACAGTTGTCAACAAGAAAACAATGTATGATCGATTAAAAAGAACTCAATCAAGCTAACATGACAAAGTAAATAAGATTTTCTTGTAGTTTAATCAAAATTGTGCAACTACAGATTAGTGCATTAAAGTATTCACGAAAGTTTAAGTAAATACATAGGAAAGGAACTAGTTATACGACAACATTAATCAACAATAGTTCTCGCGTGGATAGCTTTTCGCTTTCATAACAACCTCCAATGCTATAAAGATTTGATTCTCATGCCTTTTAACGCACTACTAAACTAATCTAATCAAATTTGATTATAATAATCAATGGAATCACACTAATTAATCAAAAATGAAACATAGAGCCTATTGTTTGAACAAAACCAAAACCAAACACGAAACCACACGAACGACCCTTGAAATCAATAAGAATGGAGAATCACATTACAGTGATGGAATGAAAGTAAACAGTTGTCAAACAAGAAACCAATGTATGATCGATTTAAAAGAACTCAATCAAGCTAACATGACAAAGTAAATAAGATTTCTTGTAGTTTAATCAAATGTGTAGCTACAGATTAGTGCATTAAAGTATTCACGAAAGTTTAAGTAAATACATAGGAAAGAAACTAGTTATACGACAACATTAATCAAAATAGTTCTCACGTGGATAGCTTTTCGCTTTTCATAACAACCTCCAAGCTATAAAGATTTGATTCTCATGCCTCTTAACGCACTACTGAACTATCTAATCAAATTTGATTTAATAATCAATGGAATCACACTAATTAATCAAAAATGAAACATAGAGCCTATTGTTTGAACAAAACCAAAACCGAAACGAAACCACACGAACGACCTTGAAATCAATAAGAATGGAGAATCACATTACAGTGATGGAATAAAGTAAACAGTTGTCAAACAAGAAACACAATGTATGATCGATTAAAAAGAACTCAATCAAGCTAACATGACAAAGTAAATAAGATTTTCTTGTAGTTTAACAAATTGTGCAACTACAGATTAGTGCATTAAAGTATTCACGAAAGTTTAAGTAAAATACATAGGAAGGAACTAGTTATACGACAACATTAATCAACAATAGTTCTCGGTGGATAGCTTTTCGCTTTTCATAACAACCTCCAATGCTATAAAGATTTGATTCTCATGCCTCTTAACGCACTACTGAACTAATATAATCAAATTTGATTATAATAATCAATGGAATCACACTAATTAATCAAAAATGAAACATAGAGCCTATGTTTGAACAAAACCAAAACCGAACACGAAACCACACGAACGACCCTGAAATCAATAAGAAGGAGAATCACATTACAGTGATGGAATGAAAGTAAACAGTTGTCAAACAAGAAACACAATGTATGATCGATTAAAAAGAACTCAATCAAGCTAACATGACAAAGTAAATAAGATTTTCTTGTAGTTTAATCAAAGTGAACTACAGATTAGTGCATTAAAGTATTCACGAAAGTTTAAGTAAAATACATGGGAAAGAACTAGTTATACGAAAACATCAATCAACAATAGTTCTCGCGTGGATAGCTTTTCGCTTTTCATAACAACCTCCAATGCTATAAGATTTGATTCTCATGCCTTCTTAACGCACTACTGAACTAATCTAATCAAATTTGATTATAATAATCAATGGAATCACACTAATTAATCAAAAATGAAACATAGAGCCTATTGTTTGAACAAAACCAAAACCGAACACGAAACCCACGAACGACCTTGAAATCATAAGAATGGAGAATCACATTACAGTGATGGAATGAAAGTAAACAGTTGTCAAACAAGAAAACAATGTATGATCGATTAAAAAGAACTCAATCAAGCTAACATGACAAAGTAAATAAGATTTTCTTGTAGTTTAATCAAATTGTGACTACAGATTAGTGCATTAAGTATTCACGAAAGTTTAAGTAAATACATAGGAAAGGAACTAGTTATACGACAACATTAATCAACAATAGTTCTCGCGGGATAGCTTTTTCGCTTTTCATAACAACTCCAATGCTATAAAGATTTGATTCTCATGCCTTCTTAACGCACTATGAACTAATCTAATCAAATTTGATTATAATAATCAATGGAATCACACTAATTAATCAAAAATGAAACATAGAGCCTATTGTTGAACAAAACCAAAACCGAACACGAAACCACACGAACGACCCTTGAAATCAATAAGAATGGAGAATCATTACAGTGATGGAATGAAAGTAAACAGTTGTCAAACAAGAAACACAATGTATGATCGATTAAAAGAAACTCAATCAAGCTAACATGACAAAGTAAATAAGATTTCTTGTAGTTTAATCAAATTGTGCAACTACAGATTAGTGCATTAAAGTATTCACGAAAGTTAAGTAAATACATGGAAAAGAACTAGTTATACGAAAACATTAATCAACAATAGTTCTCGCGTGGATAGCTTTTTGCTTTTCATAACAACCTCCAATGCTATAAAGATTTGATTCTCATGCCTTCTTAAACGCACTACTGAACTAATCTATCAAATTTGATTATAATAATCAATGGAATCACACTAATTAATCAAAAATGAAACATAGAGCCTATTGTTTGAACAAAACCAAAACCGAACACGAAACCACACGAACGACCCTTGAAATCAATAAGTGGAGAAACATTACAGTGATGGAATGAAAGTAAACAGTTGTCAAACAAGAAACACAATGTATGATCGATTAAAAGAACTCAATCAAGCTAACATGACAAAGTAAATAAATTTTCTTGTAGTGACAAAGTAAATAAGATTTTCTTGTACTTAATCAAATTGTGTACTATAGATTAGTGTATTAAAGTATTCACGAAAGTTTAAGTAAATAAATGGGAAAGAAAATAGTTATACGAAAACATCAATCAACAACAGTTCTCGCGTGGATAGCTTTTCGCTTTTTATAACAACCTACAATGCTATAAAGATTTGATTCTCATGCCTTCTTAACGCACTAGTGAACTAATCTAATCAAATTGGATTATAATAATCAATGGAATCACACTAATTAATCAAAAATGAAACATAGAGCCTATTGTTTGAACAAAACAAAAACCGAACACGAAACCACACGAACGACCCTTGAAATCAATAAGAAAGGAGAATCACATTACAGTGATGGAATGAAAGTAAACAGTTTTCAAACAAGAAACACAATGTATGATCGATTAAAAAGAACTCAATCAAGCTAACATGACAAAGTAAATAAGATTTTCTTGTAGTTTAATCAAATTATACAACTACAGATTAGTGCATTAAAGTATTCACGAAAGTTTAGTAAAATACATAGGAAAGGAACTAGTTATACGACAACACATAATCAACAATAGTTCTCGCGTGGATAGCTTTTCGCTTTTCATAACAACCTCCAATGCTATAAAGATTTGATTCTCATGCCTTTTTAACGCACTACTAAATAATCTAATCAAATTTGATTATAATAATCAATGGAATCACACTAATTAATCAAAAATGAAACATAGAGCCTATTGTTTGAACAAAACCAAACCAACACGAAACACACGAACGACCCTTGAAATCAATAAGAATGGAGAATCACATTACAGTGATGGAATGAAAGTAAACAGTTGTCAAACAAGAAACACAATGTATGATCGATTAAAAAGAACTCAATCAAGCTAACATGACAAAGTAAATAAGATTTTCTTGTAGTTTAATCAAATTGTGTAGCTACAGATTAGTGTATTAAAGTATTCACGAAAGTTTAAGTAAAAAATGGAAAGAAACTAGTTATACGAAAACATCAACAACAACAGTTCTGCGTGGATAGCTTTTCGCTTTTCATAACAACTCCATGCTATAAAGATTTGATTCTCATGCCTTCTTAACGCACTACTGAACTAATCTAATCAAATTTGATTATAATAATCAATGGATCACACTAATTAATCAAAAAGAAACATAGAGCTATTGTTTGAACAAAACCAAAACCGAACACGAAACCACACGAACGACCCTTGAAATCAATAAGAAGAGAATCACATTACAGTGATGGAATGAAAGTAAACAGTTGTCAAACAAGAAACAAATGTATGATCGATTAAAAGAACTCAATCAAGCTAACATGACAAAGTAAATAAGATTTTCTTGTAGTTAATCAAATTGTGCAACTACAGATTAGTGCATTAAAGTATTCACGAAAGTTTAAGTAAAATACATAGGAAAGGAACTAGTTATACGACAACATTAATCAACAATAGTTCTCGCGTGGATAGCTTTTCGCTTTTCATAACAACCTCCAATGCTATAAAGAGATTGATTCTCATGCCTTTTAACGCACTACTAAACTAATCTAATCAAATTTGATTATAATAATCAATGGAATCACACTAATTAATCAAAAATGAAACATAGAGCCTATTGTTTGAACAAAACCAAACCGAACACGAAACCACACGAACGACCTTGAAATCAATAAGAATGGAGAATCACATTACAGTGATGGAATGAAAGTAAACAGTTGTCAAACAAGAAACACAATGTATGATCGATTAAAAGAACTCAATCAGCTAACATGACAAAGTAAATAAGATTTTCTTGTAGTTTAATCAAATGTGTAGCTACAGATTAGTATTAAAGTATTCACGAAAGTTTAGTAAAATACATAGGAAAGAACTAGTTATACGACAACATTAATCAACAATAGTTCTCGCGTGGATAGCTTTTCGCTTTTCATAACAACCTCCAATGCTATAAAGATTTGATTCTCATGCCTTTAACGCACTACTAACTAATCTAATCAATTTGATTATAATAATCAATGGAATCACACTAATTAATCAAAAATGAAACAAAGCCTATGTTTGAACAAAACCAAAACCGAACACGAAACCACACGAACGACCTTGAAATCAATAAGAATGGAGAATCACATTACAGTGATGGAATGAAAGTAAACAGTTGTCAAACAAGAAAACACAATGTATGATCGATTAAAAGAACTCAATCAAGCTAACATGACAAAGTAAATAAGATTTTCTGTAGTTTAATCAAATTGTGCAACTACAGATTAGTGCATTAAAGTATTCACGAAAGTTTAAGTAAAATACATAGGAAAGGAACTAGTTATACGACAACATTAATCAACAATAGTTCTCGCGTGGATAGCTTTTCGCTTTCATAACAACCTCCAATGCTATAAAGATTTGATTCTCATGCCTTTTAACGCACTACTAAAACTAATCTAATCAAATTTGATTTTAATAATCAATGGAATCACACTAATTAATCAAAAATGAAACATAGAGCCTATTGTTTGAACAAACCAAAACCAAACACGAAACCACACGAACGACCCTTGAAATCAATAAGAATGGAGAATCACATTACAGTGATGGAATAAAAGTAAACAGTTGTCAAACAAGAAACACAATGTATGATCGATTAAAAAGAACTCAATCAAGCTAACATGACAAAGTAAATAAGATTTTCTTGTACTTAATCAAATTGTGTAGCTACAGATTAGTGTATTAAAGTATTCACGAAAGTTTAAGTAAAATAAATGGGAAAGAAATAGTTATACGAAAACATTCAATCAACAACAGTTCTCGCGTGGATAGCTTTTCGCTTTTCATAACAACCTCAATGCTATAAAGATTTGATTCTCATGCCTTCTTAACGCACTTGAACTAATCTAATCAAATTTGAATAATAATCAATGGATCACACTAATTAATCAAAAATGAAACATAGAGCCTATTGTTTGAACAAAACCAAAACCGAACACGAAACCACACGAACGACCTTGAAATCAATAAGAATGGAGAATCACATTACAGTGATGGAATGAAAGTAAACAGTTGTCAACAAGAAACACAATGTATGATCGATTTAAAAGAACTCAATCAAGCTAACATGACAAAGTAAATAAGATTTCTTGTAGTTTAATCAAATTGTGCAACTACAGATTAGTGCATTAAAGTATTCACGAAAGTTTAAGTAAAATACATAGGAAAGGAACTAGTTATACGACAACATTAATCAACAATAGTTCTCGCGTGGATAGCTTTTCGCTTTTCATAACAACCTCCAATGCTATAAAGATTTGATTCTCATGCCTTTTAACGCACTACTAAACTAATCTAAAATTTGATTATAATAATCAATGGAATCACACTAATTAATCAAAAATGAAACATAGAGCTATGTTTGAACAAAACCAAAACCGAACACGAAACCACACGAACGACCTTGAAATCAATAAGAATGGAGAATCACATTACAGTGATGGAATGAAAGTAAACAGTTGTCAAACAAGAAACACAATGTATGATCGATTAAAAGAACTCAATCAAGCTAACATGACAAAGTAAATAAGATTTTCTTGTAGTTTAATCAAATGTGTGCTACAGATTAGTGTATTAAGTATTCACGAAAGTTTAAGTAAATAAATAGGAAAGAAACTAGTTATACGAAAACATCAAATCAACAACAGTTCTCGCGTGGATAGCTTTTCGCTTTTCATAAAACCTACAATGCTATAAAGATTTGATTCTCATGCCTCTTAACGCACTATGAACTAATCTAATCAAATTTGATTATAATAATCAATGGAATCACACTAATTAATAAAATGAAACATAGAGCCTATTGTTTGAACAAAACCAAAACCGAACACGAAACCACACGAACGACCTTGAAATCAATAAGAATGGAGAATCACATTACAGTGATGGAATGAAAGTAAACAGTTGTCAACAAGAAACACAATGTATGATCGATTAAAAAGAACTCAATCAAGCTAACATGACAAAGTAAATAAGATTTTCTTGTAGTTTAATCAAATTGTGCAACTACAGATTAGTGCATTAAAGTATTCACGAAAGTTTAAGTAAAATACATAGGAAAGGAACTACTTATACGACAACATTAATCAACAATAGTTCGCGTGGATAGCTTTTCGCTTTTCATAACAACCTCCAATGCTATAAAGATTTGATTCTCATGCCTTTTAACGCACTACTAAATAATCTAATCAAATTTGATTTAATAATCAATGGAATCACACTAATTAATCAAAAATGAAACATAGAGCCTATTGTTTGAACAAAACCAAAACCGAACACGAAACCACACGAACGACCCTTGAAATCAATAAGAATGGAGAATCACATTACAGTGATGGAATAAAAGTAAACAGTTGTCAAACAAGAAACACAATGTATGATCGATTAAAAAGAACTCAATCAAGCTAACATGACAAAGTAAATAAGATTTTCTTGTAGTTTAATCAAATTGTGTAGCTACAGATTAGTGTATTAAAGTATTCACGAAAGTTTAAGTAAATAAATGGGAAAGAACTAGTTATACGAAAACATTAATCAACAACAGTTCTCGCGTGGATAGCTTTTCGCTTTTCATAACAACCTACAATGCTATAAAGTTGATTCTCATGCCTTCTTAACGCACTACTGAAACTAATCTAATCAAATTTGATTATAATAATCAATGGAATCACACTAATTAATCAAAAATGAAACATAGAGCCTATTGTTTGAACAAAACCAAAACGAACACGAAACCACACGAACGACCTTGAAATCAATAAGAATGGAGAATCACATTACAGTGATGGAATAAAAGTAAACAGTTGTCAAAAGAAACACAATGTATGATCGATTAAAAAGAACTCAATCAAGCTAACATGACAAAGTAAATAAGATTTTTTGTAGTTTAATCAAATTGTGAACTACAGATTAGTGCATTAAAGTATTCACGAAAGTTTAAGTAAAATACATAGGAAAGAACTAGTTATACGACAACATTAATCAACAATAGTTCTCGCGTGGATAGCTTTTCGCTTTTCATAACAACCTCCAATGCTATAAAGATTTGATTCTCATGCCTTTTAACGCACTACTAAACTAATCTAATCAAATTTGATTATAATAATCAATGGAATCACACTAATTAATCAAAAATGAAACATAGAGCCTATTTTGAACAAAACCAAAACCGAACACGAAACCACACGAACGACCCTTGAAATCAATAAGAATGGAGAATCACATTACAGTGATGGATGAAAGTAAACAGTTGTCAAACAAGAAACACAATGTATGATCGATTAAAAGAACTCAATCAAGCTAACATGACAAAGTAAATAAGATTTTCTTGTAGTTTAATCAAATGTGTAGCTACAGATTAGTGTATTAAAGTATTCACGAAAGTTTAAGTAAATACATAGGAAAGAAACTAGTATACGAAAACATTCAATCAACAATAGTTCTCGCGTGGATAGCTTTTCGCTTTCATAACAACCTACAATGCTATAAAGATTTGATTCTCATGCCTTTTTAACGCTCTACTATACTAATCTAATCAAATTTGATTATAATAATCAATGGAATCACACTAATTAATCAAAAATGAAACATAGAGCCTATTGTTTGAACAAAACCAAAACCGAACACGAAACCACACGAACGACCCTTGAAATCAATAAGAATGGAGAATCACATTACAGTGATGGAATGAAAGTAAACAGTTGTCAAACAAGAAACACAATGTATGATCGATTAAAAAGAACTCAATCAAGCTAACATGACAAAGTAAATAAGATTTTCTTGTAGTTTAAACAAATTGTGCAACTACAGATTAGTGCATTAAAGTATTCACGAAAGTTTAAGTAAAATACATAGGAAAGGAACTAGTTATACGACAACATTAATCAACAATAGTTCTCGCGTGGATAGCTTTTCGCTTTTCATAACAACCTCCAATGCTATAAAGATTTGATTCTCATGCCTTTTTAACGCACTACTAAACTAATCTAATCAAATTTGATTATAATAATCAATGGAATCACACTAATTAATCAAAAATGAAACATAGAGCCTATTGTTTGAACAAAACCAAAACCGAACACGAAACCACACGAACGACCCTTGAAATCAATAAGAATGGAGAATCACATTACAGTGATGGAATGAAAGCAAACAGTTGTCAAACAAGAAACACAATGTATGATCGATTAAAAGGAACTCAATGAAGCTAACATGATAAAGTAATAAGATTTTCTTGTAGTTTAATCAAATTGTGTAGCTACAGATTAGTGTATTAAAGTATTCACGAAAGTTTAAGTAAATAAATGGGAAAGAAACTAGTTATACGAAAACGTCAATCAACAACAGTCTCGCGTGGATAGCTTTTCGCTTTTCATAACAACCTACAATGCTATAAAGATTTGATTCTCATGCCTTCTTAAGCACTACTGAAATAATCTAATCAAATTTGATTATAATAATCAATGGAATCACACTAATTAATCAAAAATGAAACATAGAGCCTATTGTTGAACAAAACCAAAACCGAACACGAAACCACACGAACGACCTTGAAATCAATAAAATGGAGAATCACATTACAGTGATGGAATGAAAGTAAACAGTTGTCAAACAAGAAACACAATGTATGATCGATTAAAAAGAACTCAATCAAGCTAACATGACAAAGTAAATAAGATTTTCTGTAGTTTAATCAAATTGTGTAGCTACAGATTAGTGCATTAAAGTATTCACGAAAGTTTAAGTAAAATACATAGGAAAGAAACTAGTTATACGACAACATTAATCAACAATAGTTCTCGGTGGATAGCTTTTCGCTTTCATAACAACCTCCAATGCTATAAAGATTTGATTCTCATGCCTTTTAACGCACTACTAAACTAATCTAATCAAATTTGATTTAATAATCAATGGAATCACACTAATTAATCAAAAATGAAACATAGAGCCTATTGTTTGAACAAAACCAAAACCAAACACGAAACCACACGAACGACCCTTGAAATCAATAAGAATGGAGAATCACATTACAGTGATGGAATGAAGTAAACAGTTGTCAAACAAGAAACACAATGTATGATCGATTAAAAGGAACTCAATCAAGCTAACATGACAAAGTAAATAAGATTTTCTTGTAGTTTAATCAAATTGTGTAGCTACAGATTAGTGTATTAAAGTATTCACGAAAGTTTAAGTAATAAAAGGAAAGAAACTAGTTATACGAAACATCAATCAACAACAGTTCTCGCGTGGATAGCTTTTCGCTTTTCATAACAACCTCCAATGCTATAAAGATTTGATTCTCATGCCTTCTAACGCACTACTGAACTAATCTAATCAAATTTGATTATAATAATCAATGGAATCACACTAATTAATCAAAAATGAAACATAGAGCCTATGTTTGAACAAAACAAAACCGAACACGAAACCACACGAACGACCTTGAAATCAATAAGAATGGAGAATCACATTACAGTGATGGAATGAAAGTAAACAGTTGTCAACAAGAAACACAATGTATGATCGTAAAAGAAACTCAATCAAGCTAACATGACAAAGTAAATAAGATTTTCTTGTAGTTTAATCAAATTGTGTAGCACGATTAGTGCATTAAAGTATTCACGAAAGTTTAAGTAAATAAATAGGAAAGAAACTAGTTATACGAAAACTTAATCAACAACAGTTCTCGCGTGGATAGCTTTTCGCTTTTCATAACAACCTACAATGCTATAAAGATTGATTCTCATGCCTTCTTAACCACTACTAAACTAATCTAATCAAATTTGATTATAATAATCAATGGAATCACACTAATTAATCAAAATGAAAACATAGAGCCTATTGTTGAACAAAACCAAAACCGAACACGAAAACACACGAACGACCTTGAAATCAATAAGAATGGAGAATCACATTACAGTGATGGAATGAAAGTAAACAGTTATCAAACAAGAAACACAATGTATGATCGATTAAAAGGAACTCAATCAAGCTAACATGACAAAGTAAATAAGATTTTCTTGTAGTTTAATCAAATTGTGCAACTACAGATTAGTGCATTAAAGTATTCACGAAAGTTTAAGTAAAATACATAGGAAAGGAACTAGTTATACGACAACATCAATCAACAATAGTTCTCGCGTGGATAGCTTTTCGCTTTTCATAACAACCTCCAATGCTATAAAGATTTGATTCTCATGCCTTTTTAACGCACTACTAAACTAATCTAATCAAATTTGATTATAATAATCAATGGAATCACACTAATTAATCAAAAATGAAACATAGAGCCTATTGTTGAACAAAACCAAAACCGAACACGAAACCACACGAACGACCCTTGAAATCAATAAGAATGGAGAATCACATTACAGTGATGGAATGAAAGTAAACAGTTGTCAAACAAGAAACACAATGTATGATCGATTAAAAGGAACTCAATCAAGCTAACATGACAAAGTAAATAAGATTTTCTTGTAGTTTAATCAAATTGTTAGCTACAGATTAGTGCATTAAAGTATTCACGAAAGTTTAAGTAAATACATAGGAAAGAAACTAGTTATACGAAAACATTCAATCAACAACAGTTCTCGCGTGGATAGCTTTTCGCTTTTCATAACAACCTACAATGCTATAAAGATTGATTCTCATGCCTTCTTAACGCACTACTGAACTAATCTAATCAAATTTGATTATAATAATCAATGGAATCACACTAATTAATCAAAAATGAAACATAGAGCCTATGTTTGAACAAAACCAAAACGAACACGAAACCACACGAACGACCCTTGAAATCAATAAGAATGGAGAATCACATTACAGTGATGGAATGCAAGTAAACAGTTATCAAACAAGAAACACAATGTATGATCGATTAAAAGGAACTCAATCAAGCTAACATGACAAAGTAAATAAGATTTTCTTGTAGTTTAATCAAATTGTGCAACTACAGATTAGTGCATAAAGTATTCACGAAAGTTTAAGTAAAATACATAGGAAAGGAACTAGTTATACGACAACATTAATCAACAATAGTTCTCGCGTGGATAGCTTTCGCTTTCATAACAACCTCAATGCTATAAAGATTTGATTCTCATGCCTTTTTAACGCACTACTAAACTAATCTAATCAAATTTGATTATAATAATCAATGGAATCACACTAATTAATCAAAAATGAAACATAGAGCCTATTGTTTGAACAAAACCAAAACCAACACGAAACCACACGAACGACCCTTGAAATCAATAAGAATGGAGAATCACATTACAGTGATGGAATAAAAGTAAACAGTTGTCAAACAAGAAAACAATGTATGATCGATTAAAAGGAACTCAATCAAGCTAACATGACAAAGTAAATAAGATTTTCTTGTAGTTTAATCAAATTGTGTAGCTACAGATTAGTGCATTAAAGTATTCACGAAAGTTTAAGTAAATAAATGGAAAGAAACTAGTTATACGAAAACATCAATCAACAAAAGTTTCGCGTGGATAGCTTTTCGTTTCATAACAACCTACAATGCTATAAAGATTTGATTCTCATGCCTCTTAACGCACTACTAAACTAATCTAATCAAATTTGATTATAATAATCAATGGAATCACACTAATTAATCAAAAATGAAACATAGAGCCTATTGTTTGAACAAAACAAAAAAACACGAACACGAAACCACACGAACGACCCTTGAAATCAATAAGAATGGAGAATCACATTACAGTGATGGAATGAAAGTAAACAGTTGTCAAACAAGAAACACAATGTATGATCGATTAAAAGAACTCAATCAAGCTAACATGAGAAGTAAATAAGATTTTCTTGTAGTTTAATCAAATTGTGCAACTACAGATTAGTGCATTAAAGTATTCACGAAAGTTAAGTTTAAGTAAAATACATAGGAAAGAACTAGTTATACGACAACATTAATCAACAATAGTTCTCGCGTGGATAGCTTTTCGCTTTTCATAACAACCTCCAATGCTATAAAGATTTGATTCTCATGCCTTTTTAACGCACTACTAAACTAATCTAATCAAATTTGATTATAATAATCAATGGAATCACACTAATTAATCAAAAATAAAACATAGAGCCTATTGTTTGAACAAAACCAAAACCGAACACGAAACCACACGAACGACCCTTGAAATCAATAAGAATGAGAATCACATTACAGTGATGGAATGAAAGTAAACAGTTGTCCAAACAAGAAACACAATGTATGATCGATTAAAAAGAACTCAATCAAGCTAACATGACAAAGTAAATAAGATTTTCTTGTAGTTTAATCAAATTGTGCAACTACAGATTAGTGCATTAAAGTATTCACGAAAGTTTAAGTAAAATACATAGGAAAGAAACTAGTATACGACAACATTAATCAACAATAGTTCTCGCGTGGATAGCTTTTCGCTTTTCATAACAACCTCCAATGCTATAAAGATTTGATTCTCATGCCTTTTAACGCACTACTAAACTAATCTAATCAAATTTGATTATAATAATCAATGGAATCACACTAATTATCAAAAATAAAACATAGAGCCTATTGTTTGAACAAAACCAAAACCGACACGAAACCACACGAACGACTTGAAATCAATAAGAATGGAGAATCACATTACAGTGATGGAATGAAAGTAAACAGTTGTCAAACAAGAAAACACAATGTATGATCGATTAAAGGAACTCAATCAAGCTAACATGACAAAGTAAATAAGATTTTCTTGTAGTTTAATCAAATTGTGTAGCTACAGATTAGTGTATTAAAGTATTCACGAGTTTAAGTAAAATAAATGGGAAGAAACTAGTTATACGAAAACATCAATCAACAATAGTTCTCGGTGGATAGCTTTTCGCTTTCATAACAACCTACAATGCTATAAAGATTTGATTCTCATGCCTTCTTAACGCACTACTAACTAATCTAATCAAATTTGATTATAATAATCAATGGAATCACACTAATTAATCAAAAATGAAACATAGAGCCTATGTTGAACAAAACCAAAACCGAACACGAAACCACACGAACGACCCTTGAAATCAATAAGAATGGGAGAATCACATTACAGTGATGGAATGAATGAAAGTAACAGTTGTCAAACAAGAAACACAATGTATGATCGATTAAAAAGAACTCAATCAAGCTAACATGACAAAGTAAATAAGATTTTCTTGTAGTTTAATCAAATTGTGCAACTACAGATTAGTGCATTAAAGTATTCACGAAAGTTTAAGTAAAATACATAGGAAAGAAACTAGTTACGACAACATTAATCAACAATAGTTCTCGCGTGGATAGCTTTCGCTTTTCATAACAACCTCCAATGCTATAAAGATTTGATTCTCATGCCTTTTTAACGCACTACTAAACTAATCTAATCAAATTTGATTATAATAATCAATGGAATCACACTAATTAATCAAAAATGAAACATAGAGCCTATTGTTTGAACAAAACCAAAACCGAACACGAAACCACACGAACGACCCTTGAAATCAATAAGAATGGAGAATCACATTACAGTGATGGAATGAAAGTAAATAGTTGTCAAACAAGAAACACAATGTATGATCGATTAAAAAGAACTCAATCAAGCTAACATGAAAGTAAATAAGATTTCTTGTAGTTTAATCAAATGTGCAACTACAGATTAGTGCATTAAAGTATTCACGAAAGTTTAAGTAAAATACATAGGAAAGAAACTAGTTATACGACAACATTAATCAACAATAGTTCTCGCGTGGATAGCTTTTCGCTTTCATAACAACCTCCAATGCTATAAAGATTTGATTCTCATGCCTTTTAACGCACTACTAAACTAATCTAATCAAATTTGATTATAATAATCAATGGAATCACACTAATTAATAAAAAATGAAAAATATAGCCTATTGTTTGAACAAAACCAAAACCGAACACGAAATCACACGAACGACTCTTGAAATCAATAAGAATGGAGAATCACATTACAGTGATGGAATGAAAGTAAACAGTTGTCAAACAAAAACACAAATGTATGATCGATTAAAAGAACTCAATCAAGCTAACATGACAAAGTAAATAAGATTTTCTTGTAGTTTAATCAAATTGAGTAGCCACAGATTAGTGCATTAAAGTATTCACGAAAGTTTAGGTAAAATACATAGGAAAGTAACTAGTTATACGACAACATTAATCAACAATTGTTCTCATGTGGATAGCTTTTCGCTTTTCATAACAACCTCCAATGCTATAAAGATTTGATTCTCATGTCTTTTTAACGCACTACTAAACTAATCTAATCAAATTTGATTATAATAATCAATAGAATCACACTAATTAATCAAAACTGAAACATAGAGCCTATTGTTTGAACAAAACCAAAACCGAACACGAGACCACACGAACGACCTTTGAAATCAATAAGAATGGAGAATCACATTACAGTGATGGAATGAAAGTAAATTGTTTTCAACCAAGAAACACAATGTATGATCGATTAAAAGGAACTCAATCAAGCTAACATGACAAAGTAAATAAGATTTTCTTGTAGTTTAAACAAATTGTGCAATCACTGATTAGTGCATTAAAGTATTCACGAAAGTTTAAGTAAAATACATAGGAAAGGAACTAGTTATACGAACAACATTAATCAAATAGTTCTCGCGTGGATAGCTTTTCGCTTTTCATAACAACCTCCAATGCTATAAAGATTTGATTCTCATGCCTTTTTAACGCACTACTAAACTAATCTAATCAAATTTGATTTTAATAATCAATGGAATCACACTAATTAGTCAAAAATGAAACATAGAGCCTATTGTTTGAACAAAACCGAAACCATACACGAAACCACACGAACGACCCGTGAAATCAATAAGAATGGAGAATCATATTACAGTGATGGAATAAAAGTAAACAGTTGTCAAACAAGAAACACAATGTATGATGGATTAAAAGGAACTCATTGAAGCTAACATGACAAAGTAAATAAGATTTTCTTGTACTTTAATCAAATTGTTTAGCTACAGATTAGTGTATTAAAGTATTCACGAAAGTTTAAGTAAATAAATGGGAAAGAAAATAGTTATACGAAAACATCAATCAACAACAGTTCTCGCGTGGATAGCTTTTCGCTTTTCATAACAACCTACAATGCTATAAAGATTTGATTCTCATGCCTTCTTAACGCACTATTGAACTAATCTAATCAAATTGGATTATAATAATCAATGGAATCACACTAATTAATCAAAAATGAAACATAGAGCCTATTGTTTGAACAAAACAAAAACCGAACACGAAACCACACGAACGACCCTTGAAATCAATAAGAATGGAGAATCACATTACAGTGATGGAATAAAAGTAAACAGTTGTCAAACAAGAAACACAATGTATGATCGATTAAAAGAACTCAATCAAGCTAACATGACAAAGTAAATAAGATTTTCTTGTAGTTTAATCAAATTGTGCAACTACAGATTAGTGTATTAAAGTATTCACGAAAGTTTAAGTAAAATAAATAGGAAAGAAACAGTTATACGAAAACTTAATCAACAATAGTTCTGGCGTGGATAGCTTTTCGCTTTTCATAACAACCTACATGCTATAAAGATTTGATTCTCATGCCTTCTTACGCACTACTGAACTAATCTAATCAAATTTGATTATAATAATCAATGGAATCACACTAATTAATCAAAAATGAAACATAGAGCCTATTGTTTGAACAAAAAAAAACCAAACACGAAACCCACGAACGACCCTGAAATCAATAAGAATGGAGAATCACATTACAGTGATGGAATGAAAGTAAACAGTTGTCAAACAAAGAACACAATGTATGATCGATTAAAAGGAACTCAATCAAGCTAACATGACAAAGTAAATAAGATTTTCTTGTAGTTTAATCAAATTGTGCAACTACAGATTAGTGCATTAAAGTATTCACGAAAGTTTAAGTAAAATACATAGGAAAGAACTAGTTATACGACAACATTAATCAACAATAGTTTCGCGTGGATAGCTTTCGCTTTTATAACAACCTCCAATGCTATAAGATTTGATTCTCATGCCTTTTTAACGCACTACTAAACTAATCTAATCAAATTGATTATAATAATCAATGGAATCACACTAATTAATCAAAAATGAAACATAGAGCCTATTGTTTGAACAAAACCAAAACCGAACACGAAACACACGAACGACCTTGAAATCAATAAGAATGGAGAATCACATTACAGTGATGGAATGAAAGTAAACAGTTGTCAAACAAGAAACACAATGTATGATCGATTTAAAAGGAACTCAATCAAGCTAACATGACAAAGTAAATAAGATTTTCTTGTAGTTTAATCAAATTGTGTGCTACAGATTAGTGTATTAAAGTATTCACGAAAGTTTAAGTAAATAAATAGGAAAAGAAACTAGTTATACGAAAACATCAATCAACAAAAGTTCTCGCGTGGATAGCTTTCGCTTTTCATAACAACCTACAATGCTATAAAGATTTGATTCTCATGCCTTCTTAACGCACTACTACTAAACTAATCTAATCAAATTTGATTATAATAATCAATGGAATCACACTAATTAATCAAAAATGAAACATAGAGCCTATTGTTGAACAAAACAAAAACCGAACACGAAACCACACGAACGACCCTTGAAATCAATAAGAATGGAGAATCACATTACAGTGATGGAATGAAAGTAAACAGTTGTCAAACAAGAAACACAATGTATGATCGATTAAAAAAAAACTCAATCAAGCTAACATGACAAAGTAAATAAGATTTTTTGTAGTTTAATCAAATTGTGCAACTACAGATTAGTGCATTAAAGTATTCACGAAAGTTTAAGTAAAATACTAGGAAAGAACTAGTTATACGACAACACAATCAACAACAGTTCTCGCGTGGATAGCTTTTCGCTTTTCATAACAACCTCCAATGCTATAAAGATTGATTCTCATGCCTTTTTAACGCACTACTAAACTAATCTAATCAAATTTGATTATAATAATCAATGGAATCACACTAATTAATCAAAAATGAAACATAGAGCCTATTGTTTGAACAAAACCAAAAACGAACACGAAACCACACGAACGACCCTGAAATCAATAAGAATGGAGAATCACATTACAGTGATGGAATGAAGTAAACAGTTGTCAAACAAGAAACACAATGTATGATCGATTAAAAAGAACTCAATCAAGCTAACATGACAAAGTAAATAAGATTTTCTTGTAGTTTAATCAAATTGTGCAACTACAGATTAGTGCATTAAAGTATTCACGAAAGTTTAAGTAAAATACATAGGAAAGGAACTAGTTATACGACAACATTAATCAACAATAGTTCTCGTGGATAGCTTTTCGCTTTTCATAACAACCTCCAATGCTATAAAGATTTGATTCTCATGCCTTTTTAACGCACTACTAAACTAATCTAATCAAATTTGATTATAATAATCAATGGAATCACACTAATTAATCAAAATGAAACATAGAGCCTATGTTTGAACAAAACCAAAACCGAACACGAAACCACACGAACGAACCTTGAAATCAATAAGAATGGAGAATCACATTACAGTGATGGAATAAAGTAAACAGTTGTCAAACAAAAACACAATGTATGATCGATTAAAAGGAACTCAATCAAGCTAACATGACAAAGTAAATAAGATTTTCTTGTAGTTTAATCAAATTGTGCAACTACAGATTAGTGCATTAAAGTATTCACGAAAGTTTAAGTAAAATAAATAGGAAAGAAACTAGTTATACGACAACATTAATCAACAATAGTTTCGCGTGGATAGCTTTTCGCTTTTCATAACAACCTCCAATGCTATAAAGATTTGATTCTCATGCCTTTTTAACGCACTACTAAATAATCTAATCAAATTTGATTATAATAATCAATGGAATCACACTAATTATCAAAAATGAAACATAGAGCCTATTGTTTGAACAAAACCAAAACCGAACACGAACCACACGAACGACCCTTGAAATCAATAAGAATGGAGAATCACATTACAGTGATGGGATGAAAGTAAACAGTTGTCAAACAAGAAACACATGTATGATCGATTAAAAGGAACTCAATCAAGCTAACATGACAAAGTAAATAAGATTTTCTTGTAGTTTAATCAAATTGTGCAGCTACAGATTAGTGTTAAAGTATTCACGAAAGTTTAAGTAAATAAATGGAGGAAAGAAACTAGTTATACGAAAACATTAATCAACAATAGTTCTCGCGTGGATAGCTTTCGCTTTTCATAACAACCTCCATGCTATAAAGATTTGATTCTCATGCCTTTTTAACGCACTACTAAACTAATTCTAATCAAATTTGATTTAATAATCAATGGAATCACACTAATTAATCAAAAATGAAACATAGAGCCTATTGTTTGAACAAAACCAAAACCGAACACGAAACCACACGAACGACCCTTGAAATCAATAAGAATGGAGAATCACATACAGTGATGGAAGAAAGTAAACAGTTGTCAAACAAGAAACACAATGTATGATGATTAAAAAGAACTCAATCAAGCTAACATGACAAAGTAAATAAGATTTCTTGTAGTTTAATCAAATGAGAAGCTACAGATTAGTGTATTAAAGTATTCACGAAAGTTTAAGTAAATAAATAGGAAAGGAACTAGTTATACGAAACATCAATCAACAATAGTTCTCGCGTGGATAGCTTTTCGCTTTTCATAACAACCTACAATGCTATAAAGATTTGATTCTCATGCCTTTTAACGCACTACTGAACTAATCTAATCAAATTTGATTATAATAATCAATGGAATCACACTAATTAATAAAAAAATGAAATAGAGCCTATTGTTTGAACAAAACAAAAACGAACACGAAACCACACGAACGACCCTGAAATCAATAAGAATGGAGAATCACATTACAGTGATGGAATGAAAGTAAACAGTTGTCAAACCAAGAAACACAATTATGATCGATTAAAAGGAACTCAATCAAGCTAACATGACAAAGTAAATAAGATTTTCTTGTAGTTTAATCAAATTGTGCAACTACAGATTAGTGCATTAAAGTATTCACGAAAGTTAAGTAAAATACATAGGAAAGGAACTAGTTATACGACAACATTAATCAACAATAGTTTTCGCGTGGATAGCTTTTCGCTTTCATAACAACCTCCAATGCTATAAAGATTTGATTCTCCTGCCTTTTTAACGCACTACTAAACTAATCTAATGAAATTTGATTT
The DNA here is from genome assembly GCA_025506415.1 of Flaveria robusta. Classification (NCBI taxonomy): domain Eukaryota; kingdom Viridiplantae; phylum Streptophyta; class Magnoliopsida; order Asterales; family Asteraceae; genus Flaveria; species Flaveria robusta. Next base: position 57,753 of record JACCIZ010000122.1, read on the forward strand.
TAATAATCAATGGAATCACACTAATTAATCAAAAATGAAACATAAAGCCTATTGTTTGAACAAAACCAAAACCAAACACGAAACCACACGAACGACCCTTGAAATCAATAAGAATGGAGAATCACATTACAGTGATGGAATAAAAGTAAACAGTTGTCAAACAAGAAACATAATTTATGATCGATTAAAAGGAACTCAATGAAGCTAACATGATAAAGTAAATAAGATTTTCTTGTACTTTAATCAAATTGTGTAGCTATAGATTAGTGTATTAAAGTATTCATGAAAGTTTAAGTAAATAAATGGGAAAGAAACAGTTTATATGAAAACTTCAATCAACAACAGTTCTGGCGTGGATAGCTTTTCGCTTTTCATAACAACCTACAATGCTATAAAGATTTGATTCTCATGCCTTTTAACGCACACTACTAACAATCTAATCAAATTTGATAATAATAATCAATGGAATCACACATTAATCAAAAAAAAAACATAGAGCCTATTGTTTGAACAAAAACAAAACCGAACACGAAACCACACGAACGACCCTTGAAATCAATAAGAATGGAGAATCACATTACAGTGATGGAATGAAAGTAAACAGTTGTCAAACAAGAAACACAATGTATGATCGATTAAAAAGAACTCAATCAAGCTAACATGAGAAAGTAAATAAGATTTTCTGTAGTTTAATCAAATTGTGCAACTACAGATTAGTGCATTAAAGTATTCACGAAAGTTTAAGTAAAATACAAGGGAAAGAAACTAGTTATACGAAAACATTAATCAACAATAGTTCTCGCGTGGATAGCTTTTCGCTTTTCATAACAACCTACAATGCTATAAAGATTGATTCTCATGCCTTTTTAACGCACTACTAAACTAATCTAATCAAATTTGATTTAATAATCAATGGAATCACACTAATTAATCAAAAATGAAACATAGCCTATTGTTTGAACAAAACCAAAACCGAACACGAAACCACACGAACGACCCTTGAAATCAAATAAGAAGGAATGAAAGTAAACAGTTGTCAAACAAGAAACACAAGTATGATCGATTAAAAAGAACTCAATCAAGCTAAGATGACAAAGTAAATAAGATTTTCTTGTAGTTTAATCAAATGTGTAGCTACAGATTAGTGTATTAAAGTATTCACGAAAGTTTAAGTAAATAAATGGAAAGAAACTAGTTATACGAAAACATCAATCAACAACAGTTCTGCGTGGATAGCTTTCTCTTTTCATAACAACCTACAATGCTATAAAGATTTGATTCTCATGCCTTTTAACGCACTACTGAAACTAATCTAATCAAATTTGATTAATAATCAATGGAATCACACTAATTAATCAAAATGAAACATAGAGCCTATTGTTTGAACAAAACCAAAAACCGAACACGAAACAAGAACGACCCTTGAAATCAATAAGAATGGAGAATCACATTACAGTGATGGAATGAAAGTAAACAGTTGTCAAAACAAGAAACACAATGTATGATCGATTAAAAGGAACTCAATCAAGCTAACATGACAAAGTAAATAAGATTTTCTTGTAGTTTAAAAATTGTGCAACTACAGATTAGTGCATTAAAGTATTCACGAAAGTTTAAGTAAAATACATAGGAAAGGAACTAGTTATACGACAACATAATCAACAATAGTTCTCGCGTGGATAGCTTTTCGCTTTTTAACAACCTCCAATGCTATAAAGATTTGATTCTCATGCCTTTTAACGCACTACTAAACTAATCTAATAAATTTGATTTTAATAATCAATGGAATCACACTAATTATCAAAAATAAAACATAGAGCCTATTGTTTGAACAAACCAAAACCGAACACGAAACCACACGAACGACCCTTGAAATCAATAAGAATGGAGAATCACATTACAGTGATGGGATGAAAGTAAACAGTTGTCAACAAGAAAACACATGTATGATCGATTAAAGGAAACTCAATCAAGCTAACATGACAAAGTAAATAAGATTTTCTTGTAGTTTAATCAAATTGTGTAGCTACAGATTAGTGTATTAAAGTATTCACGAAAGTTTAAGTAAATAATGGGAAAGAAACTAGTTATACGAAACATAATCAACAATAGTTCTCGCGTGGATAGCTTTTCGCTTTTCATAACAACCTACAATGCTATAAAGATTTGATTCTCATGCCTTCTTAACGCACTACTAAACTAATCTAATCAAATTGATTATAATAATCAATGGAATCACACTAATTAATCAAAAATGAAAAATAGAGCCTATTGTTTGAACAAAACCAAAACCGAACACGAAACCACACGAACGACCCTTGAAATCAATAAAAATGGAGAATCACATTACAGTGATGGAATGAAAGTAAACAGTTGTCAACAAGAAACACAATGTATGATCGATTAAAAGGAACTCAATCAAGCTAACATGACAAAGTAAATAAGATTTTCTTGTAGTTTAACAAATTGTGCAACTACAGATTAGTGCATTAAAGTATTCACGAAAGTTAAGTAAAATACATAGGAAAGGAAACTAGTATACGACAACATTAATCAACAATAGTTCTCGCGTGGATAGCTTTTGCTTTTCATAACAACCTCCAATGCTATAAGATTTGATTCTCATGCCTTTTAACGCACTACTAAACTAATCTAATGAAATTTGATTTTAATAATCAATGGAATCACACTAATTAATCAAAAATGAAAACATAGAGCCTTTGTTTGAACAAAACCAAAACCAAACACGAAACCACACGAACGACCCTTGAAATCAATAAGAATGGAGAATCACATTACAGTGATGGAATAAAAGTAAACAGTTGTCAAACAAGAAACACAATGTATGATCGATTAAAAGGAACTCAATCAGCTAACATGATAAAGTAAATAAGATTTTCTTGTACTTTAATCAAATTGTGTAGCTACAGATTAGTGTTTAAGTATTCACGAAAGTTTAAGTAAATAAATGGGAAAGAAAGAAACTAGTTATACGAAAACATCAATCAACAACAGTTCTCGCGTGGATAGCTTTTCGCTTTTCATAACAACCTACAATGCTATAAAGATTCGATTCTCATGCCTTCTTAACGCACTACTGAACTAATCTAATCAAATTTGATTATAATAATCAATGGAATCACACTAATTAATCAAAAATGAAACATAGAGCCTATTGTTTGAACAAACCAAAAATGCTATAAAGATTTGATTCTCATGCCTTTTTAACGCACTACTAAACTAATCTAATGAAATTTGATTTTAATAATCAATGGAATCACACTAATTAATCAAAAATGAAACATAGAGCCTATTGTTTGAACAAACCAAAACCAAACACGAACCACACGAACGACCCTTGAAATCAATAAGAATGGATGAAAGTAAACAGTTGTCAAACAAGAAACACAATGTATAATCGATTAAAAAAACTCAATCAAGCTAACATGACAAAGAAATAAGATTTTCTTGTAGTTTAATCAAATTGAGTAGCTGTAGATTAGTGTATTAAAGTATTCACGAAAGTTTAAGTAAATAAATGGAAAGAAACAAGTTATACAAAAACATCAATCAACAACAGCTCCTGCGTGGATAGCTTTTCTCTTTTCATACAAACCTACAATGCTATAAAGATTTGATTCTCATGCCTTCTTAACGCACTACTACGAACTAATAATCTAATCAAATTTGATTATAATAATCAATGGAATCACACTAATTAATCAAAATGAAAATAGAGCCTATTGTTTGAACAAACCAAAACCGAACACGAACCACACGAACGACCCTTGAAATCAATAAAAATGGAGAATCACATTACAGTGATGGAATGAAAGTAAACAGTTGTCAACCAAGAAACACAATTTATGATCGATTAAAAGGAACTCAATCAAGCTAACATGACAAAGTAAATAAGATTTTCTTGTAGTTAACAAATTGTGCATTAAAAGTGTATTCACGAAAGTTTAAGTAAAATACATAGGAAAGGAACTACTTATACGACAACATTAATCAACAATAGTTCTCGCGTGGATAGCTTTTCGCTTTTCATAACATAACAACCTCCAATGCTATAAAGATTTGATTCTCATGCCTTTTTAACGCACTACTAAACTAATCTAATCAAATTTGATTTTAATAATCAATGGAATCACACTAATTAATCAAAATAAAACATAGAGCCTTTTGTTTGAACAAAACCAAACCAAACACGAAACCACACGAACGACCCTTGAAATCAATAAGAATGGAGAATCACATTACAGTGATGGAATAAAAGTAAACAGTTGTCAAACAGAAACACAATGTATGATCGATTAAAGGAACTCAATGAAGCTAACATGATAAAGTAAATAAGATTTTCTTGTACTTTAATCAAATTGGTAGCTACAGATTAGTGTATTAAAGTATTCACGAAAGTTTAAGTAAATAAATGGGAAAGAAACTAGTTATACGAAAACATCAATCAACAACAGTTCTCGCGTGGAAGCTTTTCGCTTTTCCAACAACCTACAATGCTATAAAGATTTGATTCTCATGCCTTCTTAACGCACTACTGAACTAATCTAATCAAATTTGATTATAATAATCAATGGAATCACACTAATTAATCAAAATGAAACATAGAGCCTATTGTTTGAACAAACAAAAACCGAACACGAACCACACACGAACGACCCTTGAAATCAAAAAATGGAGAATCACACTTACAGTGATGGAATGAAAGTAAACAGTTGTCAAACAAGAAACACAATGTATGATCGATTAAAAAGAACTCAATCAAGCTAACATGAGAAAGTAAATAAGATTTTCTTGTAGTTTAATCAAATTGTGCAACTACAGATTAGTGCATTAAAGTATTCACGAAAGTTTAGTAAATACATAGGAAAGGAACTAGTTATACGACAACATTAATCAACAATAGTTCTCGGCGTGGATAGCTTTTCGCTTTTCATAACAACCTCCAATGCTATAAAGATTTGATTCTCATGCCTTTTAAACGCACTACTAAACTAATCTAATGAAATTTGATTTTATAATCAATGGAATCACACTAATTAATCAAAATGAAACATAGAGCCTATTGTTTGAACAAAACCAAAACCAAACACGAAACACAACGAACGACCCTTGAAATCAATAAGAATGGAATGAAAGTAAACAGTTGTCAAACAAGAAACACAATGTATAATCGATTAAAAAAAACTCAATCAAGCTAACATGACAAAGTAAATAAGATTTTCTTGTAGTTTAATCAAATTGAGTAGCTATAGATTAGTGTATTAAAGTATTCACGAAAGTTTAAGTAAATAAATAGAAAGAAACAGTTATACGAAAACATCAATCAACAACACCCTGCGTGGATAGCTTTTCTCTTTCATAAAAACCTACAATGCTATAAAGATTTGATTCTCATGCCTTCTTAACGCACTACTGAACTAATCTAATCAAATTTGATTATAATAATCAATAGAATCACACTAATTAATCAAAACTGAAACATAGAGCCTATTGTTTGAACAAAACCAAAACCGAACACGAGACCACACGAACGACCTTTGAAATCAATAAGAATGGAGAATCACATTACAGTGATGGAATGAAAGTAAATTGTTTTCAACCAAGAAACACAATGTATGATCGATTAAAAGGAACTCAATCAAGCTAACATGACAAAGTAAATAAGATTTTGTTGTAGTTTAAACAAATTGTGCAACTACAGATTAGTGCATTAAAGTATTCACGAATGTTTAAGTAAAATACATAGGAAGTGAACTAGTTATACGACAACATTAATCAACAATAGTTATAGCGTGGATAGCTTTTCGCTTTTCATAACAACCTCCAATGCTATAAAGAATTGATTCTCATGCCTATTTAACGCACTACTAAACTAATCTAATGAAATTTGATTTTAATAATCAATGGAATCACACTAATTATCAAAAATGAAACATAGAGCCTATTGTTTGAACAAAACCAAACCGAACACGAACCACACGAACGACCCTTGAAATCAATAAGAATGGAGAATCACATTACAGTGATGGAATGAAAGTAAACAGTTGTCAAACAAGAAACACAATGTATGATCGATTAAAGGAACTCAATGAAGCTAACATGATAAGTAAATAAGATTTTCTTGTACTTTAATCAAATTGTGTAGCTACAGATTAGTGTATTAAAGTATTCACGAAAGTTTAAGTAAATAAATGGGAAAGAAACTAGTTATACGAAAACGTCTATAACAACAGTTCTCGCGTGGATAGCTTTTCGCTTTTCATAACAACCTACAATGCTATAAGATTTGATTCTCATGCCTTCTTAACGCACTACTAAACTAATCTAATCAAATTTGATTATAATAATCAATGGAATCACACTAATTAATCAAAAATGAACATAGAGCCTATTGTTTGAACAAAACCAAAACCGAACCGAAACCACACGAACGACCCTTGAAATCAATAAAATGGAGAATCACATTACAGTGATGGAATAAAGTAAACAGTTGTCAACCAAGAAACACAATTTATGATCGATTAAGGAACTCAATCAAGCTAACATGACAAAGTAAATAAGATTTTCTTGTAGTTTAAACAAATTGTGCAACTGCAGATTAGTGCATTAAAGTATTCACGAAAGTTTAAGTAAATACATAGGAAAGGAACTAGTTATACGACAACATTAATCAACATAGTTTTCGCGTGGATAGCTTTTGCTTTCCATAACAACCTCCAATGCTATAAAGATTTGATTCTCATGCCTTTTTAACGCACTACTAAACTAATCTAATCAAATTTGATTTTAATAATCAAGGAATCACACTAATTAATCAAAAATGAAACATAGAGCCTATTGTTTGAACAAAACCAAACCAAACACGAAACCACACGAACGACCCTTGAAATCAATAAGAATGGAGAATCACATTACAGTGATGGAATAAAAGCAAACAGTTGTCAAACAGAAACACAATGTATGATCGATTAAAGGAACTCAATGAAGCTAACATGATAAAGTAAATAAGATTTTCTTGTACTTTAATCAAATTGTAGCTACAGATTAGTGTATTAAAGTATTCACGAAAGTTTAAGTAAATAAATAGAAAAAACTAGTTATACGAAAACGTCAATCAACAACAGTTCTCGCGTGGATAGCTTTTCGCTTTCATAACAACCTACAATGCTATAAAGATTGATTCTCATGCCTTCTTAACGCACTACTGAACTAATCTAATCAAATTTGATTATAATAATCAATGGAATCACACTAATTAATCAAAAATGAAACATAGAGCCTATTGTTTGAACAAAACAAAAACCGAACACGAAACCACACGAACGACCCTTGAAATCAAAAAATGGAGAATCACATTACAGTGATGAGATGAAAGTAAACAGTTGTCAAACAAGAAACACATGTATGATCGATTAAAAAGAACTCAATCAAGCTAACATGACAAAGTAAATAAGATTTTCTTGTAGTTTAATCAATTGTGCAACTACAGATTAGTGTATTAAAGTATTCACGAAAGTTTAAGTAAAATACATAGGAAAGGAACTAGTTATACGACAACATTAATCAACAATAGTTCTCGCGTGGATAGCTTTTCGCTTTTCATAACAACCTCCAATCCTATAAAGATTTGATTCTCATGCCTTTTTAACGCACTACTAAACTAATCTAATGAAATTTGATTTTAATAATCAATGGAATCACACTAATTAATCAAAAATGAAACATAGAGCCTATTGTTTGAACAAAACCAAAACCAAACACGAACCACAAAACACGAACGACCTTGAAATCAATAAGAATGGAATGAAAGTAAACAGTTGTCAAACAAGAAACACAATGTATAATCGATTAAAAAAACTCAATCAAGCTAGATGACAAAGAAATAAGATTTTCTTGTAGTTTAATCAAATTGAGTAGCTTAGATTAGTGTATTAAAGTATTCACGAAAGTTTAAGTAAATAAATGGGAAAGAAACAGTTATACAAAACATCAATCAACAACAGCTCCTGCGTGGATAGCTTTTCTCTTTTCATAAAACCTACAATGCTGTAAAGATTTGATTCTCATGCCTTCTTAACGCACTACTGAACTAATCTAATCAAATTTGATTATAATAATCAATGGAATCACACTAATTAATCAAAAATGAAACATAGAGCCTATTGTTTGAACAAAACCAAACCGAACACGAACCACACGAACGACCCTTGAAATCAATAAGACTGGAAAATCACATTACAGTGATGGAATGAAAGTAAACAGTTGTCAACCAAGAAACACTGTATGATTGATTAAAAGGAACTCAATCAAGCTAACATGACAAAGTAAATAAGATTTTCTTGTAGTTTAAATAAATTGTGCAACTACAGATTAGTTATAAAGTATTCACGAAAGTTTAAGTAAAATACATAGGAAAGGAACTACTTATACGACAACATTAATCAACAATAGTTCTCGCGTGGATAGCTTTTCGCTTTTCATAACAACCTCCAATGCTATAAAGATTTGATTCTCATGCCTTTTTAACGCACTACTAAACTAATCTAATGAAATTTGATTTTAATAATCAATGGAATCACACTAATTAATCAAAAATGAACATAGAGCCTATTGTTTGAACAAAACCAAAACAACACGAAACACACACGAACGACCCTTGAAATCAATAAGTGATGGAATGAAAGTAAACAGTTGTCAAACAAGAAACACAATGTATATCGATTAAAAAAACTCAATCAAGCTAACATGACAAAGTAAATAAGATTTTCTTGTAGTTTAATCAATTGTGTAGCTACAGATTAGTGTATTAAAGTATTCACGAAAGTTTAAGTAAATAATGGGAAAGAAACTAGTTATACAAAAACTCAATCAACAACAGTTCTGGCGTGGATAGCTTTTCGCTTTTCATAACAACCTAAAATGCTATAAATATTTGATTCTCATGCCTTCTTAACGCACTAGTGAACTAATCTATTCAAATTTGATTATAATAATCAATGGAATCACACTAATTAATCAAAAATGAAACATAGAGCCTATTGTTTGAACAAAACCAAAACCGAACACGAAACCACAAGAACGACCCTTGAAATCAATAAAAATGGAGAATCACATTACAGTGATGGAATGAAAGTAAACAGTTGTCAACCAAGAAACACAATTTATGATCGATTAAAAGGAACTCAATCAAGCTAACATGACAAAGTAAATAACATTTTCTTGTAGTTTAAACAAATTGTGCAACTACAGATTAGTGCATTAAAGTATTCACGAAAGTTTAAGTAAAAACATAGGAAAGGAACTAGTTATACGACAACATTAATCAACAATAGTTCTCGCGTGGATAGCTTTTCGCTTTTCATAACAACCTCCAATGCTATAAAGATTTGATTCTCATGCCTTTTTAACGCACTACTAAACTAATCTAATGAAATTTGATTTTAATAATCAATGGAATCACACTAATTAATCAAAATGAAACATAGAGCCTTTTGTTTGAACAAAACCAAACCAAACACGAAACTACACGAACGACCCTTGAAATCAATAAGAATGGAGAATCACATACAGTGATGGAATAAAAGTAAACAGTTGTCAAACAGAAAAACAATGTATGATCGATTAAAAGGAACTCAATGAAGCTAACATGATAAAGTAAATAAGATTTTCTTGTACTTTAATCAAATTGTAGCTACAGATTAGTGTATTAAAGTATTCACGAAAGTTTAAGTAAATAAATGGGAAAGAAACTAGTTATACGAAAACATCAATCAACAACAGTTCTCGCTGGATAGCTTTTCGCTTTTCATAACAACCTACAATGCTATAAAGATTCGATTCTCATGCCTTCTTAACGCACTACTGAACTAATCTAATCAAATTTGATTATAATAATCAATGGAATCACACTAATTAATCAAAAATGAAACATAGAGCCTATTGTTTGAACAACAAAAACCGAACACGAAACCACAAACGACGACCCTGAAATCAAAAAAATGGAGAATCACATTACTGTGATGAGATGAAAGTAAACAGTTGTCAAACAAGAAACACAATGTATGATCGATTAAAAAGAACTCAATCAAGCTAACATGACAAGTAAATAAGATTTCTTGTAGTTTAATCAAATTGTGCAACTACAGATTAGTGTATTAAAGTATTCACGAAAGTTTAGGTAAAATACATAGGAAAGAACTAGTTATACGACAACATTAATCAACAATAGTTCTCGCGTGGATAGCTTTTCGCTTTTCATAACAACCTCCAATGCTATAAAGATTTGATTCTCATGCCTTTTAACGCACTACTAACTAATCTAATGAAATTTGATTTAATAATCAATGGAATCACACTAATTAATCAAAAATGAAACATAGAGCCTATTGTTTGAACAAAACCAAACCAACACGAAACCACACGAACGACCCTTGAAATCAATAAGAATGGATGAAGTAAACAGTTGTCAAACAGAAACACAATGTATGATCGATTAAAAAAACTCATCAAGCTAACATGACAAAGTAAATAAGATTTTCTTGTAGTTTAATCAAATTGAGTAGCTGTAGATTAGTGTATTAAAGTATTCACGAAAGTTTAAGTAAATAAATGGAAAGAAACAGTTATACAAAAACATCAATCAACAACAGTTCCTCGTGGATAGCTTTTCTCTTTTCATAAAACCTACAATGCTATAAAGATTTGATTCTCATGCCTTCTTAACGCACTACTGAACTAATCTAATCAAATTTGATTATAATATCAATGGAATCACACTAATTAATTAAAAATGAAACATAGAGCCTATTGTTTGAACAAAACCAAAACCGAACACGAAACCACACGAACGACCCTTGAAATCAATAAGAATGGAAATCACATTACAGTGATGGAATGAAAGTAAACAGTTGTCAACCAAGAAACACAATGTATGATCGATTAAAAGGAACTCAATCAAGCTAACATGACAAAGTAAATAAGATTTCTTGTAGTTTAATAAATTGTGCAACTACAGATTAGTGCATTAAAGTATTCACGAAAGTTTAAGTAAAATACATAGGAAAGGAACTAGTTATACGACAACATTAATCAACAATAGTTCTCGCGTGGATAGCTTTTCGCTTTTCATAACAACCTCCAATGCTATAAAGATTTGATTCTCATGCCTTTTTAACGCACTACTAAACTAATCTAATGAATTTGATTTAATAATCAATGGAATCACACTAATTAATCAAAAATGAAACATAGAGCCTATTGTTTGAACAAAACCAAAACCAAACACGAAACCACACGAACGACCCTGAAATCAATAAGAATGGAATGAAAGTAAACAGTTGTCAAACAAGAACACAATGTATATCGATTAAAAAAAACTTAATCAAGCTAAGATGACAAAGAAAATAAGATTTTCTTGTAGTTTAATCAAATTGAGTAGCTACAGATTAGTGTATTAAAGTATTCACGAAAGTTTAAGTAAATAAATGGGAAAGAAACAAGTTATACAAAACATCAATCAACAACAGCTCCTGCGTGGATAGCTTTTCATAAAACCTACAATGCTATAAAGATTTGATTCTCATGCCTTCTTAACGCACTACTGACTAATCTAATCAAATTTGATTATAATAATCAATGGAATCACACTAATTAATCAAAAATGAAACATAGAGCCTATTGTTCGAACAAAACCAAAACCGAACACGAAAACACAAGAACGACCCTTGAAATCAATAAAAATGGAGAATCACATTACAGTGATGGAATGAAAGTAAACAGTTGTCAACCAAGAACACAATTTATGATCGATTAAAAGGAACTCAATCAAGCTAACATGACAAAGTAAATAACATTTTTGTAGTTTAAACAATTGTGCAACTACAGATTAGTGCATTAAAGTATTCACGAAAGTTTAAGTAAATACATAGGAAAGGAACTAGTTATACGACAACATTAATCACAATAGTTTTCGCGTGGATAGCTTTTCGCTTTTTATAACAACCTCCAATGCTATAAAGATTTGATTCTCATGCCTTTTTAACGCACTACTAAACTAATTTAATGAAATTTGATTTTAATAATCAATGGAATCACACTAATTATTCAAAATAAAACATAGAGCCTATTGTTTGAACAAAACCAAAACCGAACACGAAACCACACGAACGACTCTTGAAATAAATAAGAATGGAGAATCACATTACAGTGATGGAATAAAAGTAAACTGTTGTCAAACAAGAAACATAATGTATGATCGATTAAAAGGAACTCAATGAAGGTAACATGATAAAGTAAATAAGATTTTCTTCTACTTTAATCAAATTGTGTAGATACAGATTAGTGTATTAAAGTATTCACGAAAGTTTAAGTAAATAAATGGGAAAGAAACTAGTTATACGAAACGTCTATAACAACAGTTCTCGCGTGGATAGCTTTTCGCTTTTCATAACAACCTACAATGCTATAAAGATTTGATTCTCATGCCTTCTTAACGCACTAGTAAACTAATCTAATCAAATTTGATTATAATAATCAATGGAATCACACTAATTAATCAAAAATGAAACATAGAGCCTATTGTTTGAACAAAACAAAAACCGAACACGAAACCACACGAACGACCCTTGAAATCAATAAAAATGGAGAATCACATTACAGTGATGGAATAAAGTAAACAGTTGTCAACCAAACACAATTTATGATCGATTAAAAGGAACTCAATCAAGCTAACATGACAAAGTAAATATGATTTTCTTGTAGTTTAAACAATTGTGCAACTACAGATTAGTGCATTAAAGTATTCACGAAAGTTTAAGTAAATACATAGGAAAGGAACTAGTTATACGACAACATTAATCAACAATAGTTTTCGCGTGGATAGCTTTTCGCTTTTCATAACAACCTCCAATGCTATAAAGATTTGATTCTCATGCCTTTTTAACGCACTACATAAACTAATCTAATGAAATTTGATTTTAATAATCAATGGAATCACACTAATTAATCAAAAATGAAACATAGAGCCTATTGTTTGAACAAAACCAAAACCAAACACGAAACCACATAAACGACCCTTGAAATCAATAAGAATGGAGAATCACATTACAGTGATGGAATGAAAGTACATTGTCAAACAAGAAACACATGTATGATCGATTAAAAGGAACTCAATGAAGCTAACATGATAAAGTAAATAAGATTTTCTTGTACTTTAATCAAATTGTGTAGCTACAGATTAGTGTATTAAAGTATTCACGAAAGTTTAAGTAAATAATAGGAAAGAAACTAGTTATACGAAAATCAATCAACAACAGTTCTCGCGTGGATAGCTTTTCGCTTTTCATAACAACCTACAATGCTATAAAGATTTGATTCTCATGCCTTCTTAACGCACTACTAACTAATCTAATCAAATTTGATTATAATAATCAATGGAATCACACTAATTAATCAAAATGAACATAGAGCCTATTGTTTGAACAAAACCAAACCGAACACGAAACCCACGAACGACCCTTGAAATCAATAAAAATGGAGAATCACATTACAGTGATGGAATGAAAGTAAACAGTTGTCAACCAAGAAACACAATGTATGATCGATTAAAAGGAACTCAATCAAGCTAACATGACAAAGTAAATAAGATTTTCTTGTAGTTTAAACAAATTGTGCAACTACAGATTAGTGCATTAAAGTATTCACGAAAGTTTAAGTAAAATACATAGGAAAGAAACTAGTTATACGACAACATTAATTAACAATAGTTTTCGCGTGGATAGCTTTTCGCTTTTTATAACAACCTCCAATGCTATAAAGATTTGATTCTCATGCCTTTTTAACGCACTACTAAACTAATCTAATGAAATTTGATTTAATAATCAATGGAATCACACTAATTAATCAAAAAAAACATAGAGCCTATTGTTTGAACAAAACCAAAACCGAAACACGAAACCACACGAACGACCCTTGAAATCAATAAGAATGGAATCACACATTAGATGATGGATGAAAGTAAACAGTTGTTAAACAAGAAACATAATGTATGATCGATTTTAAGAACTAATGAAGGTAACATGATAAAGTAAATAGATTTTCTTGTACTTTAATCAAATTGGTAGCTATAGATTAGTGTATTAAAGTATTCACGAAAGTTTAAGTAATAAATGGGAAAGAAACTAGTTATACGAAACGTCTATAAACAACAGTTCTCGCGTGGATAGCTTTTCGCTTTTCATAACAACCTACAATGCTATAAAGATTTGATTCTCATGCCTTCTTAACGCACTACTGAACTAATCAAATCAAATTTATTATAATCAATGGAATCACACTAATTAATCAAAATAAAACATAGAGCCTATTGTTTGAACAAAACCAAACCGAACACGAAACCACACGAACGACCCTTGAAATCAATAGAATGGAGAATCACATTACAGTGATGGAATAAAAGTAAACAGTTGTCAAACAAGAAACACAATGTGATCGATTAAAAAAACTCAATCAAGCTAACATGACAAAGTAAATAAGATTTTCTTGTAGTTTAATCAATTGTGTGCTACATTAGTGTATTAAAGTATTCACGAAAGTTTAAGTAAATAAATGGAAAGAAACTAGTTATACGAAACACAATCAACAACAGTTCTCGCTTGGATAGCTTTTCGCTTTTCATAACAACCTACAATGCTATAAAGATTTGATTCTCATGCCTTCTTAACGCACTACTAACTAATCTAATCAAATTTGATTATAATAATCAATGGAATCACACTAATTAATCAAAATGAAACATAGAGCCTATTGTTTGAACAAAACAAAACCGAACACGAAACCACACGAACGACCCTTGAAATCAAAAAAAATGGAGAATCACATTACTGTGATGGATGAAAGTAAACAGTTGTCAAACAAGAAACACAATGTATGATCGATTAAAAGGAACTCAATCAAGCTAACATGATAAAGTAAATAAGATTTTCTTGTAGTTTAATCAAATTGTGTAGCTACAGATTAGTGTATTAAAGTATTCACGAAAGTTTAAGTAAATAATAGGAAAGAAACTAGTTATACGAAACATCAATCAACAACAGTTCTCGCGTGGATAGCTTTTCGCTTTTCATAACAACCTACAATGCTATAAAGATTTGATTCTCATGCCTTCTTAACGCACTACTAAACTAATCTAATCAAATTTGATTATAATAATCAATGGAATCACACTAATTAATCAAAAATGAAACATAGAGCCTATTGTTTGAACAAAACCAAAACCAAACACGAAACACACGAACGACCCTTGAAATCAATAAGAATGGGAATCACATTACAGTGATGGAATGAAAGTAAACAGTTGTCAAACAAGAAACACAATGTATGATCGATTAAAAGAACTCAATCAAGCTAACATGAC
The DNA here is from genome assembly GCA_025506415.1 of Flaveria robusta. NCBI lineage: Eukaryota > Viridiplantae > Streptophyta > Magnoliopsida > Asterales > Asteraceae > Flaveria > Flaveria robusta. Next base: position 73,186 of record JACCIZ010000122.1, read on the forward strand.
AAAGTAAATAAGATTTTCTTGTAGTTTAATCAAATTGTGCAGCTGCAGATTAGTGTATTAAAGTATTCACGAAAGTTTAAGTAATAAATAGGAAAGAACTAGTTATACGAAACATCAATCAACAACAGTTCTCGCGTGGATAGCTTTTCGCTTTTCATAACAACCCAATGCTATAAAGATTTGATTCTCATGCCTTCTTAACGCACTACTAAACTAATCTAATCAATTTGATTATAATAATCAATGGAATCACACTAATAATCAAAATGAAACATAGAGCCTATTGTTTGAACAAAAAAAAACCAAACCGAACACGAAACCACACGAACGACCCTTGAAATCAATAAGAATGGAGAATACATTACAGTGATGGAATGAAAGTAAACAGTTGTCAACAAGAAACACAATGTATGATCGATTAAAAAGAACTCAATCAAGCTAACATGACAAAGTAAATAAGATTTTCTTGTAGTTTAATCAAATTGATAGCTACAGATTAGTGTATTAAAGTATTCACGAAAGTTTAAGTAAATAATGGGAAAGAAACTAGTTATACGAAAATCAATCAACAACAGTTCTCGCGTGGATAGCTTTTCGCTTTTCATAACAACCTACAATGCTATAAAGATTTGATTCTCATGCCTTCTTAACGCACTACTGAACTAATCTAATCAAATTGATTATAATTCAATGGAATCACACTAATTAATCAAAATGAAACATAGAGCCTATTGTTTGAACAAAACCAAAACCGAACACGAAACCACACGAACGACCCTTGAAATCAATAAGAATGGAGAATCACATTACAGTGATGGAATGAAAGTAAACAGTTGTCAAACAAGAAACACAATGTATGATCGATTAAAAGAACTCAATCAAGCTAACATGACAAAGTAAATAAGATTTTCTTGTAGTTTAATCAATTGAGTAGCTACAGATTAGTGTATTAAAGTATTCACGAAAGTTTAAGTAAATAAAGGGAAGAAACTAGTTATACAACAAAATCAATCAACAAAGTCCCGCGTGGATAGCTTTTCGCTTTTCATAAAAACCTACAATGCTATAAAGATTTGATTCTCATGCCTTCTTAACGCACTACTGAACTAATCTAATCAAATTTGATTATAATAATCAATGGAATCACACTAATTAATCAAAAATGAAACATAGAGCTATTGTTTGAACAAAACCAAAACCGAACACGAAACCACACGAACGACCCTTGAAATCAAAAAAATGGAGAATCACATTACAGTGTGGAATGAAAGTAAACAGTTGTCAAACAAGAACACAATGTATGATCGATTAAAAGAACTCAATCAAGCTAACATGACAAAGTAAATAAGATTTTCTTGTAGTTTAATCAAATTGTGCAACTACAGATTAGTGCATTAAAGTATTCACGAAAGTTTAAGTAAAATACATGGAAAGAACTAGTTATACGACAACATAATCAACAATAGTTTCTCGCGTGGATAGCTTTTCGCTTTTCATAACAACCTCCAATGCTATAAAGATTTGATTCTCATGCCTTTTAACGCACTACTGAACTAATCTAATCAAATTTGATTATAATAATCAAGGAATCACACTAATTAATCAAAAATGAAACATAGAGCCTATTGTTTGAACAAAACCAAACCGAACACGAAACCACACACGAACGCCCTTGAAATCAATAAAAATGGAGAATCACATTACAGTGAATGAAAGTAAAGAGTTGTCAAACAAGAAACACAATGTATGATCGAATGAAAAAGAACTCAACCAACCTAACATGACAAATTAAATAAGATTTTCTTGTAATTTAATCAAATTTTGCAACTACAGATTAGTGCATTAAAGTATTCACGAATGTTTATGTAAATACATAGGAAAGAAACTAGTTATACGACAACATCAATCAACAAAAGTTCTCGCGTGGAGAGCTTTTCGCTTTTCATAACAACCTCCAATGCTATAAAGATTTGATTCTCATGCCTTTTTAACGCACTACTGAACTAATCTAATCAAATTTGATTATAATAATCAATGGAATCACACTAATTAATCAAAAATGAAACATAGAGCCTATTGTTTGAACAAAACCTAAACCGAACACGAAACCACACGAACGACCCTTGAAATCAATAAGAATCGAGAATCACATTAAAGTGATGGAATGAAAGTAAACAGTTGTCAAACAAGAAACACAATGTATGATCGATTAAAAGAACTCAATCAAGCTAACATGACAAGTAAATAAGATTTTCTTGTACTTTAATCAAATTTAGCTACAGATTAGTGTATTAAAGTATTCACGAAAGTTTAAGTAAAAATAGGAAAGAAACTAGTTATACGAAAACGTCATCAACAACAGTTCTCGCGTGGATAGCTTTTCGCTTTCATAACAACCTACAATGCTATAAAGATTCGATTCTCATGCCTTCTTAACGCACTACTGAACTAATCTAATCAAATTTGATTATAATAATCAATGGAATCACACTAATTAATCAAAATGAAACATAGAGCCTATTGTTTGAACAAAACCAAAACCGAACACGAAACCACACGAACGACCCTTGAAATCAATAAGAATGGAGAATCACATTACAGTGATGGAATGAAAGTAAACAGTTGTCAAACAAGAAACACAATGTATGATCGATTAAAAGAACTCAATCAAGCTAACATGACAAGTAAATAAGATTTTTTTATAGTTTAATCAAATTGTTAGCTACAGATTAGTGTATTAAAGTATTCACGAAAGTTTAAGTAAATAAATGGGAAAGAAACTAGTTATACGAAAACATCAATCACAACAGTTCTCGCGTGGATAGCTTTTCGCTTTTCATAACAACCTACAATGCTATAAAGATTTGATTCTCATGCCTCTTAACGCACTACTAAACTAATCTAATCAAATTTGATTATAATAATCAATGAATCACTAATTAAAAAAATGAAACATAGAGCCTATTGTTTGAACAAACCAAACCGAACACGAAACCACACGAACGACCCTTGAAATCAATAAGAATGGAGAATCACATTACAGTGATGGAATGAAAGTAAACAGTTGTCAAACAAGAAACACAATGTATGATCGATTAAAAGAACTCAATCAAGCTAACATGACAAAGTAAATAAGATTTTCTTGTAGTTTAATCAAATTGACAGCTACAGATTAGTGTATTAAAGTATTCACGAAAGTTTAAGTAATAAATATGAAAAAGAACTAGTTATACAAAACATCATCAACAACTCTCCGCGTGGATAGCTTTTCGCTTTTCATAACAACCTACAATGCTATAAAGATTTGATTCTCATGCCTTCTTAACGCACTACTGAACTAATCTAATCAATTTGATTATAATAATCAATGGAATCACACTAATTAATCAAAATGAAACATAGAGCCTATTGTTTGAACAAAACCAAAACGAACACGAAACCACACGAACGACCTTGAAATCAATAAAAATGGAGAATCACATTACAGTGATGGAATGAAAGTAAACAGTTGTCAACAAGAAACACAATGTATGATCGATTAAAAGAACTCAATCAAGCTAACATGAAAAGTAAATAAGATTTCTTGTAGTTTAATCAAATTGTGCAACTACAGATTAGTGCATTAAGTATTCACGAAAGTTTAAGTGTAAATACATAGGAAGGAACTAGTTATACGACAACATTAATCAACAATAGTTCTCGCGTGGATAGCTTTTCGCTTTTCATAACAACCTCCAATGCTATAAAGATTTGATTCTCATGCCTTTTAAACGCACTACTAAACTAATCTAATCAAATTTGATTATAATAATCAATGGAATCACACTAATTACAAAAATAAACATAGAGCCTATTGTTTGAACAAAACCAAAACCGAACACGAAACCACACGAACGACCTTGAAATCAATAAAATGGAGAATCACATTACAGTGATGGAATGAAAGTAAACAGTTGTCAAACAAGAAACACAATGTATGATCGATTAAAAAGAACTCAATCAAGCTAACATGACAAAGTAAATAAGATTTTCTTGTAGTTTAATCAAATTGCAACTACAGATTAGTGTATTAAAGTATTCACGAAATTTTAGTAAATAATGGGAAAGAAACTAGTTATACGACAACATTAATCAACAATAGTTCTCGCTGGGATAGCTTTTCGCTTTTCATAAACAACCTCCAATGCTATAAAGATTTGATTCTCATGCCTTCTTAACGCACTACTAACTAATCTAATCAAATTTGATTATAATAATCAATGGAATCACACTAATTAATCAAAAAAAAAACATAGAGCCTATTGTTTGAACAAACCAAAACCGAACACGAAACCACACGAACGACCCTTGAAATCAATAAGAATGGAGAATCACATTACAGTGATGGAATAAAGTAAACAGTTGTCAAACAAGAAACACAATGTATGATCGATTAAAAGAACTCAATCAAGCTAACATGACAAAGTAAATAAGATTTTCTTGTAGTTTAATCAAATTGTGCAACTACAGATTAGTGCATTAAAGTATTCACGAAAGTTTAAGTAAAATACATAGGAAAGAACTAGTTATACGACAACATTAATCAACAATAGTTCTCGCGTGGATAGCTTTTCGCTTTTCATAACAACCTCCAATGCTATAAAGATTTGATTCTCATGCCTTTTAACGCACTACTAAACTAATCTAATCAAATTTGATTTTAATAATCAATGGAATCACACTAATTAATCAAAAATGAAACATAGAGCCTATTGTTTGAACAAAACCAAACCAACACGAAACCAAACACACACGAACCCCTTGAAATCAATAAGAATGGAGAATCACATTACAGTGATGGAATAAAAGTAAACAGTTGTCAAACAAGAAACATAATTTATGATCGATTAAAAGGAACTCAATGAAGCTAACATGATAAAGTAAATAAGATTTTCTTGTACTTTAATCAAATTGTGTAGCTACAGATTAGTGTATTAAAGTATTCACGAAAGTTTAAGTAAATAAATGAGAAAGAAACTAGTTATACGAAAACGTCAATCAACAACAGTTCTCGCGTGGATAGCTTTTCGCTTTTCATAACAACCTCCAATGCTATAAAGATTTGATTCTCATGCCTTCTTAACGCACTACTGAACTAATCCAATCAAGTTTGATTATAATAATCAGAGAAATCACACTAATTAATCAAAAATGAAATATAGAGCCTATTGTTTGAACAAAACCAAAATCGAACAAGAAACCACACGACCGACCATTGAAATCAATAAGAATTGAGAATCACATTACAGTGATGGAATAAAAGTAAACAGTTGTCAAACAAGAAACACAATGTATGATCGATTAAAAAGAACTCAATCAAGCTAACATGACAAAGTAAATAAGATTTTCTTGTAGTTTAATCAAATTGTGCAACTACAGATTAGTGCATTAAAGTATTCACGAAAGTTTAGGTAAATACATAGGAAAGAAACTAGTTATACGACAACATAATCAACAATAGTTCTCGCGTGGATAGCTTTTCGCTTTTCATAACAACCTCCAATGCTATAAAGATTTGATTCTCATGCCTTTTTAACGCACTACTAACTAATCTAATCAAATTTGATTATAATAATCAATGGAATCACACTAATTATCAAAAATAAAACATAGAGCCTATTGTTTGAACAAACCAAAACCGAACACGAAACCACACGAACGACCCTTGAAATCAATAAGAATGGAGAATCACATTACAGTGATGGAATGAAAGTAAACAGTTGTCAAACAAGAAACAATGTATGATCGATTAAAAGGAACTCAATCAAGCTAACATGACAAAGTAAATAAGATTTTCTTGTAGTTTAATCAAATTGTGTAGCTACAGATTAGTGTATTAAAGTATTCACGAAAGTTTAAGTAAATAATGGGAAAGAAACTAGTTATACGAAAACATCAATCAACAACAGTTCTCGCGTGGATAGCTTTTCGCTTTTCATAACAACCTACAATGCTATAAAGATTTGATTCTCATGCCTTCTTAACGCACTACTGAACTAATCAATAATCAAATTTGATTATAATAATCAATGGAATCACACTAATTAATCAAAAATGAAACATAGAGCCTATTGTTTGAACAAAACCAAAACAACACGAAACCACACGAACGACCCTTGAAATCAAAAGAATGGAGAATCACATTACAGTGATGGAATGAAAGTAAACAGTTGTCAAACAAGAAACACAATGTATGATCGATTAAAAGAACTCAATCAAGCTAACATGAGAAAGTAAATAAGATTTTCTTATAGTTTAATCAAATTGTGCAACTACAGATTAGTGCATTAAAGTATTCACGAAAGTTTAGGTAAAATACATAGGAAAGGAACTAGTTATACGACAACATTAATCAACAATAGTTCTCGCGTGGATAGCTTTTCGCTTTTCATAACAACCTCCAATGCTATAAAGATTTGATTCTCATGCCTTTTAACGCACTACTAAACTAATCTAATCAAATTTGATTATAATAATCAATAGAATCACACTAATTAATCAAAAATGAAACATAGAGCCATTGTTTGAACAAAACCAAAACCGAACACGAGACCACACGAACGACCCTTGAAATCAATAAGAATGGAGAATCACATTACAGTGATGGAATGAAAGTAAACAGTTGTCAAACAAGAAACACAATGTATGATCGATTAAAGGAACTCAATCAAGCTAACATGACAAAGTAATAAGATTTTCTTGTAGTTTAATCAAATTGTGCAACTACAGATTAGTGCATTAAAGTATTCACGAAAGTTTAAGTAAATACATAGGAAAGGAACTAGTTATACGACAACATTAATCAATAGTTTCGCGTGGATAGCTTTTCGCTTTTCATAACAACCTCCAATGCTATAAAGATTTGATTCTCATGCCTTTTTAACGCACTACAAACTAATCTAATCAAATTTGATTATAATAATCAATGGAATCACACTAATTAATCAAAAATGAAACATAGAGCCTATTGTTTGAACAAAACCAAAAACAAACACGAAACCACACGAACGACCCTTGAAATCAATAAGAATGGAGAATCACATTACAGTGATGGAATAAAGTAAACAGTTGTCAAACAAGAAACACAATGTATGATCGATTAAAAAAACTCAATCAAGCTAACATGACAAAGTAAATAAGATTTTCTTGTAGTTTAATCAAATTGTGTAGCTACAGATTAGTGTATTAAAGTATTCACGAAAGTTTAAGTAAATAATGGAAAGAAACTAGTTATACGAAAACGTCAATCAACAACAGTTCTCTTCTCGCTTGGATACTTTCGTTCGATTCTCATGCCTTCTTAACGCACTACTGAACTAATCTAATCAAATTTGATTATAATAATCAAGAATCACACTAATTAATCAAAAATGAACATAGAGCCTATTGTTTGAACAAAACCAAACCGAACACGAAACCACACGAACGACCCTTGAAATCAATAAGAATGGAGAATCACATTACAGTGATGGAATGAAAGTAAACAGTTGTCAAACAAGAAACACAATGTATGATCGATTAAAAAGAACTCAATCAAGCTAACATGAAAAGTAAATAAGATTTTCTTGTAGTTTAATCAAATTGTGCAGCTACAGATTAGTGTATTAAAGTATTCACGAAAGTTTAAGTAAAATACATAGGAAAGAAACTAGTTATACGACAACATCAATCAACAATAGTTCTCGCGTGGATAGCTTTTCGCTTTTCATAACAACCTACAATGCTATAAAGATTTGATTCTCATGCCTTTTAACGCACTACTACTAATCTAATCAAATTTGATTATAATAATCAATGAATCACACTAATTAATCAAAAATGAAACATAGAGCCTATTGTTTGAACAAAACAAAACCGAACACGAAACCACACGAACGACCCTTGAAATCAATAAGAATGGAGAATCACATTACAGTGATGGAATAAAAGTAACAGTTGTCAAACAAGAAACACAATGTATGATCGATTAAAAGGAACTCAATCAAGCTAACATGACAAAGTAAATAAGATTTTCTTGTAGTTTAATCAAATTGTGTACTACAGATTAGTGTATTAAAGTATTCACGAAAGTTTAAGTAAATAAATGGAAAGAAACTAGTTATACGAAACATCAATCAACAAGTTCTCGCGTGGATAGCTTTTCGCTTTTCATAACAACCTACAATGCTATAAAGATTTGATTCTCATGCCTTCTTAACGCACTACTACTGACTAATCTAATCAATTTGATTATAATAATCAATGGAATCACACTAATTAATCAAAAATAAACATAGAGCCTATTGTTTGAACAAAACAAAAACCGAACACGAAACCACACGAACGACCTTTGAAATCAATAAAAATGGAGAATCACATTACAGTGATGGAATGAAAGTAAACAGTTGTCAAACAAGAAACACAATGTATGATCGATTAAAAAGAACTCAATCAAGCTAACATGACAAAGTAAATACGATTTTCTTGTAGTTTAATCAAATTGTACAACTACAGATTAGTGGATTAAAGTATTCACGAAAGTTTAAGTAAAACACATAGGAAAGAAACTAGTTATACGACAACATCAATCAACAATAGTTCTCGCGTGGATAGCTTTTTTCTTTTCATAACAACCTACAATGCTATAAAGATTTGATTCTCATGCCTTTTTAACGCACTACTAAACTAATCTAATCAAATTTGATTATAATAATCAATGGAATCACACTAATTAATCAAAAATGAAACATAGAGCCTATTGTTTGAACAAAACCAAACCGAACACGAAACCACACGAACGACCCTTGAAATCAATAAGAATGGAGAATCACATTACAGTGATGGAATGAAAGTAAACAGTTGTCAACAAGAAACACAATGTATGATCGATTAAAAGGAACTCAATCAAGCTAACATGACAAAGTAATAAGATTTTCTTGTAGTTTAATCAAATTGTGCAACTACAGATTAGTGCATTAAAGTATTCACGAAAGTTTAAGTAAATACATAGGAAAGGAACTAGTTATACGACAACATTAATCAACAATAGTTTTCACGTGGATAGCTTTTCGCTTTTCATAACAACCTCCAATGCTATAAAGATTTGATTCTCATGCCTTTTTAACGCACTACTAACTAATCTAATCAATTTGATTTAATAATCAATGGAATCACACTAATTAATCAAAAATAAACATAGAGCCTATTGTTTGAACAAAACAAAACCAAACACGAAACCACACGAACGACCCTTGAAATCAATAAGAATGGAGAATCACATTACAGTGATGGAATGAAAGTAAACAGTTGTCAAACAAGAAACACAATGTATGATCGATTAAAGAACTCAATCAAGCTAACATGATAAAGTAAATAAGATTTTCTTGTAGTTTAATCAAATTGTGTAACTACAGATTAGTGTATTAAAGTATTCACGAAAGTTAAGTAAATACATGGGAAAGAAACTAGTTTATAAAAACAATCATCAACAACAGTTCTCGCGTGGATAGCTTTTCGCTTTTCATAACAACCTCCAATGCTATAAAGATTTGATTCTCATGCCTTCTTAACGCACTACTGAACTAATCTAATCAAATTTGATTATAATAATCAATGGAATCACACTAATTAATCAAAAATGAAACATAGAGCCTATTGTTTGAACAAAACAAAACCGAACACGAAACCACACGAACGACCCTTGAAATCAATAAAAATGGAGAATCACATTACAGTGATGGAATGAAAGTAAACAGTTGTCAAACAAGAAACACAATGTATGATCGATTAAAAGAACTCAATCAAGCTAACTGACAAAGTAAATAAGATTTTCTTGTAGTTTAATCAAATTGAGTAGCTACAGATTAGTGTATTAAAGTATTCACGAAAGTTTAAGTAAATAAAGGAAAAGAACAAGTTATACGAAAGCATCAATCAACAACAGTTCTCGCGTGGATAGCTTTTCGCTTTTCATAACAACCTACAATGCTATAAGATTCGATTCTCATGCCTTCTTAACGCACTACTGAGCTAATCTAATCAAATTTGATTATAATAATCAATGGAATCACACTAATTAATCAAAATAAAACATAGAGCCTATTGTTTGAACAAAACAAAAACCGAACACGAAACACACGAACGACCCTTGAAATCAAAAAAAATGGAGAATCACATTACAGTGATGGGATGAAAGTAAACAGTTGTCTAACAAGAAACACAATGTATGATCGATTAAAAAGAACTCAATCAAGCTAACATGATAAAGTAAATAAGATTTTCTGTAGTTTAATCAAATTGTACAACTACAGATTAGTGGATTAAAGTATTCACGAAAGTTTAGGTAAAATATATAGGAAAGGAACTAGTTATACGACAACATTAATCAACAATAGTTCTCGCGTGGATAGCTTTTCACTTTTCATAACAACCTACAATCTATAAAGATTCGATTCTCATGCCTTTTTAACGCACTACTAAACTAATCTAATCAAATTTGATTATAATAATCAATGGAATCACACTAATTAATCAAAATGAAACATATAGCCTATTGTTTGAACAAAACCGAAACCGAACACGAAACCACACGATCGACCCTTGAAATCAATAAGAATGGAGAATCACATTACAGTGATGGAATGAAAGTAAACAGTTGTCAACAAGAAACACAATTTATGATCAATTAAAAGGAACTCAATCAAGCTAACATGACAAAGTAAATAAGATTTTCTTGTAGTTTAAACAAATTGTGCAACTACAGATTAGTGCATTAAAGTATTCACGAAAGTTTAAGTAATATACATAGGAAAGGAACTAGTTATACGACAACATTAATTAACAATAGTTTCCACGTGGATAGCTTTTCGCTTTTCATAACAACCTCCAATGCTATAAAGATTTGATTCTCATGCCTTTTAACGCACTACTAAACTAATCTAATGAAATTTGATTTAATAATCAATGGAATCACACTAATTAATCAAAATAAAACATAGAGCCTTTTGTTTGAACAAAACAAAACCAACCACAAGCTACACAACGACCTTGAAATCAAGAAGAATGGAGAATCACATTACAGTGATGGAATAAAAGTAAAGAGTTGTCAAACAAGAAACACAATGTATGATCGATTAAAAGAAACTCAATGAAGCTAACATGATAAAGTAAATAAGATTTTCTTGTACATTAATCAAATTGTGTAGCTACAGATTAGTGTATTAAAGTATTCACGAAAGTTTAAGTAAATAAATGGGAAAGAAACTAGTTATACGAAAACGTCAATCAACACAGTTCTCACGTGGATAGCTTTTCGCTTTTCATAACAACCTACAATGCTATAAAGATTCGATTCTCATGCCTTCTTAACGCACTACTGAACTAATCTAATCAAATTTGATTATAATAATCAATGGAATCACACTAATTAATCAAAAATGAAACATAGAGCCTATTGTTTGAACAAAACAAAACCGAACACGAACCACCCGAACGACCCTTGAAATCAATAAAATGGAGAATCACATTACAGTGATGGAATGAAAGTAAACAGTTGTCAAACAAGAAACACAATGTATGATCGATTAAAAAGAACTCAATCAAGCTAACTTGACAAAGTAAATAAGATTTTCTTGTAGTTTAATCAAATTGAGTAGCTACAGATTAGTGTATTAAAGTATTCACGAAAGTTTAAGTAAATAAATGGAAAGAACAAGTTATACGAAAGCATCAATCAACAACAGTTCTCGCGTGGATAGCTTTTCGCTTTCATAACAACCTACAAAGCTATAAAGATTCGATTCTCATGCCTTCTTAACGCACTACTGACTAATCTAATCAAATTTGATTATAATAATCAATGGAATCACACTAATTAATCAAAATAAACATAGAGCCTATTGTTTGAACAAAACAAAAACCGAACACGAAACCACACGAACGACCCTTGAAATAAAAAAAATGGAGAATTACATTACAGTGATGGATGAAAGTAAACAGTTGTCTAACAAGAAACACAATGTATGATCGATTAAAAGAACTCAATCAAGAACATGATAAAGTAAACAAGATTTTCTTGTAGTTTAATCAAATTGTACAACTACAGATTAGTGGATTAAAGTATTCACGAAAGTTTAGGTAAAATATATAGGAAAGGAACTAGTTATACGACAACATTAATCAACAATAGTTCTCGCGTGGGTAGCTTTTCACTTTTCATAACAACCTACATTCTATAAAGATTCGATTCTCATGCCTTTTAACGCACTATTAAACTAATCTAATCAAATAGATTATAATAATCAATGGAATCACACTAATTAATCAAATTGAAACATTAGCCTATTGTTTGAACAAAACCGAAACCGAACACAAAACCACACGATCGACCCTTGAAATCAATAAGAATGGAGAATCACATTACAGTGATGGAATGAAAGTAAACAGTTGTCAACCAAGAAACACAATTTATGATCGATTAAAAGGAACTCAATCAAGCTAACATGACAAAGTAATAAGATTTTCTTGTAGTTTAAACAAATTGTGCAACTACAGATTAGTGCATTAAAGTATTCACGAAAGTTTAAGTAAATACATAGGAAAGGAACTAGTTATACGACACATTAATTAACAATAGTTTTCACGTGGATAGCTTTTCGCTTTTCATAACAACCTCCAATGCTATAAAGATTTGATTCTCATGCCTTTTTAACGCACTACTAAACTAATCTAATGAAATTTGATTTTAATAATCAATGGAATCACACTAATTAATCAAAAATGAAACATAGAGCCTTTTGTTTGAACAAAACAAAAACCAAACACGAAACACACGAACGACCCTTGAAATCAAGAAGAATGGAGAATCACATTACAGTGATGGAATAAAAGTAAACAGTTGTCAAACAAGAAACACAATGTATGATCGATTAAAAGAAACTCGATGAAGCTAACATGATAAAGTAAATAATTTTCTTGTACATTAATCAAATTGTGTAGCTACATTAGTGTATTAAAGTATTCACGAAAGTTTAAGTAAATAAATGGGAAAGAAACTAGTTATACGAAAACGTCAATCAACAACAGTTCTCGCGTGGATAGCTTTTCGCTTTTCATAACAACCTACAATGCTATAAAGATTCGATTCTCATGCCTTCTTAACGCACTACTGAACTAATCTAATCAATTTGATTATAATAATCAATGGAATCACACTAATTAATCAAAATGAAACATAGAGCCTATTGTTTGAACAAAACAAAAACCGAACACGAACCACCCGAACGACCCTTGAAATCAATAAAAATAGAGAATCACATTACAGTGATGGGATGAAAGTAAACAGTTGTCAAACAAAAACACAATGTATGATCGATTAAAAAGAACTCAATCAAGCTAACTGACAAAGTAAATAAGATTTTCTTGTAGTTTAATCAAATTGAGTAGCTACAGATTAGTGTATTAAAGTATTCACGAAAGTTTAAGTAAATAAATGGAAAAGAAACAAGTTATACGAAAGCATCAATCAACACAGTTCTCGCGTGGATAGCTTTTCGCTTTTCATAACAACCTACAATGCTATAAAGATTCGATTCTCATGCCTTCTTAACGCACTACTAAGCTAATCTAATCAAATTTGATTATAATAATCAATGGAATCACACTAATTAATCAAAATAAAACATAGAGCCTATTGTTTGAACAAAACAAAAACCGAACACGAAACCACAACACACACCGAACCCTTGAATAAAAAAAAATGGAGAATCACATTACAGTGATGGATGAAAGTAAACAGTTGTCTAACAAGAAACACAATGTATGATCAATTAAAAAGAACTCAATCAAGCGAACATGATAAAGTAAACAAGATTTTCTTGTAGTTTAATCAAATTGTACAACTACAGATTAGTGGATTAAAGTATTCACGAAAGTTTAGGTAAAATATATAGGAAAGAACTAGTTATACGACAACATTAATCAACAATAGTTCTCGCGTGGATAGCTTTTCACTTTTCATAACAACCTACAATTCTATAAAGATTTGATTCTCATGCCTTTTTAACGCACTATTAAACTAATCTAATCAAATTAGATTATAATAATCAATGGAATCACACTAATTAATCAAAAATGAAACATATAGCCTATTGTTTGAACAAAACCAAACCGAACACAAACCACACGACGACGACCCTTGAAATCAATAAGAATGGAGAATCACATTACAGTGATGGAATGAAAGTAAACAGTTGTCAACCAAGAAACACAATTTATGATCGATTAAAAGGAACTCAATCAAGCTAACATGACAAAGTAATAAGATTTTCTTGTAGTTTAAACAAATTGTGCAACTACAGATTAGTGCATTAAAGTATTCACGAAAGTTTAAGTAATATACATAGGAAAGGAACTAGTTATACGACAACATTAATTAACAATAGTTTTCACGTGGATAGCTTTTCGCTTTTCATAACAACCTCCATGCTATAAAGATTTGATTCTCATGCCTTTTTAACGCACTACTAAACTAATCTAATGAAATTTGATTTTAATAATCAATGGAATCACACTAATTAATCAAAAATGAAACATAGAGCCTTTGTTTGAACAAAACAAAACCAACACGAAACCACACGAACGACCCTTGAAATCAATAAGAATGGAGAATCACATTACAGTGATGGAAAAAGTAAAGAGTTGTCAAACAAGAAACACAATGTATGATCTATTAAAGAAACTCGATGAAGCTAACATGATAAAGTAAATAAGATTTTCTTGTACATTAATCAAATTGTGTAGCTACAGATTAGTGTATTAAAGTATTCACGAAAGTTTAAGTAAATAAATGGGAAAGAAACTAGTTATACGAAAACGTCAATCACAACAGTTCTCGCGTGGATAGCTTTTCGCTTTTCATAACAACCTACAATGCTATAAAGATTCGATTCTCATGCCTTCTTAACGCACTACTGAACTAATCTAATCAAATTTGATTATAATAATCAATGGAATCACACTAATTAATCAAAAATGAAACATAGAGCCTATTGTTTGAACAAAACAAAACCGAACACGAACCCACCCGAACGACCCTTGAAATCAATAAAATAGAGAATCACATTACAGTGATGGGATGAAAGTAAACAGTTGTCAAACAAAAACACAATGTATGATCGATTAAAAGAACTCAATCAAGCTAACTTGACAAAGTAAATAAGATTTTCTTGTAGTTTAATCAAATTGTGTAGCTACAGATTAGTGTATTAAAGTATTCACGAAAGTTTAAGTAAATAAATGGAAAGAAACTAGTTATACGAAACATCAATCAACAACAGTTCTCGCTGGGATAGCTTTTCGCTTTCATAACAACCTACAATGCTATAAAGATTCGATTCTCATGCCTTCTTAACGCACTACTGAGCTAATCTAATCAATTTTGATTATAATAATCAATGGAATCACACTAATTAATCAAAAATAAAACATAGAGCCTATTGTTTGAACAAAACAAAACCGAACACGAAACCACACGAACCCCTTGAAATAAAAAAAATGGAGAATCACATTACAGTGATGGGATGAAAGTAAACAGTTGTCTAACAAAAAACACAATGTATGATCATTAAAAAGAACTCAATCAAGCGAACATGAGAAAGTAACAAGATTTTCTTGTAGTTTAATCAAATTGTACAACTACAGATTAGTGCATTAAGTATTCACGAAAGTTTAGTAAAATATATAGGAAAGAACTAGTTATACGACAACATTAATCAACAATAGTTCTCGCGTGGATAGCTTTTCACTTTTCATAACAACCTACAATTCTATAAAGATTTGATTCTCATGCCTTTTTAACGCACTATTAAACTAATCTAATCAAATTAGATTATAATAATCAATGGAATCACACTAATTAATCAAAAATGAAAAATATAGCCTATTGTTTGAACAAAACCGAAACCGAACACAAAACCACACGATCGACCCTTGAAATCAATAAGAATGGAGAATCACATTACAGTGATGGAATGAAAGTAAACAGTTGTCAACCAAGAAACACAATTTATGATCGATTAAAAGGAACTCAATCAAGCTAACATGACAAAGTAATAAGATTTTCTTGTAGTTTAAACAAATTGTGCAACTACAGATTAGTGCATTAAAGTATTCACGAAAGTTTAGTAATATACATAGGAAAGGAACTAGTTATACGACAACATTAATTAACAATAGTTTTCACGTGGATAGCTTTTCGCTTTTCATAACAACCTCCAATGCTATAAAGATTGATTCTCATGCCTTTTTAACGCACTACTAAACTAATCTAATAAATTTGATTTTAATAATCAATGGAATCACACTAATTAATCAAAAATGAAACATAGAGCCTTTTGTTTGAACAAAACAAAAACCAAACACGAAACCACACGAACGACCTTGAAATCAAGAAGAGGAGAATCACATTACAGTGATGGAATAAAAGTAAAAGTTGTCAAACAAGAAACACAATGTATGATCTATTAAAAGAAACTCGATGAAGCTAACATGATAAAGTAAATAAGATTTTCTTGTACATTAATCAAATTGTGTAGCTACAGATTAGTGTATTAAAGTATTCACGAAAGTTTAAGTAAATAAATGGAAAGAACTAGTTATACGAAAACATCAATCAACAACAGTTCTCGCGTGGATAGCTTTTCGCTTTTCATAACAACCTACAATGCTATAAAGATTCGATTCTCATGCCTTCTTAACGCACTACTGAACTAATCTAATCAATTTGATTATAATAATCAATGAATCACACTAATTAATCAAAATGAAACATAGAGCCTATTGTTTGAACAAAACAAAAACCGAACACGAAACACACCCGAACGACCCTTGAAATCAATAAAATAGAGAATCACATTACAGTGATGGATGAAAGTAAACATTGTCAAACAAAAACACAATGTATGATTGATTAAAAAGAACTCAATCAAGCTAACTTGACAAAGTAAATAAGATTTTCTTGTAGTTTAATCAAATTGAGTAGCTACAGATTAGTGTATTAAAGTATTCACGAAAGTTTAAGTAAATAAATGGAAAGAAACAAGCTATACGAAGCATCAATCAACAATAGTTCTCGCGTGGATAGCTTTTCGCTTTTCATAACACCTACAATGCTATAAAGATTCGATTCTCATGCCTTCTTAACGCACTACTGAGCTAACCTAATCAAATTTGATTATAATAATCAATGGAATCATACTAATTAATCAAAAATAAACATAGAGCCTATTATTTGAACAAACAAAACCGAACACGAAACCACACGAACGACCCTTGAAATAAAAAAAATGGAGAATCACATTACAGTGATGGGATGAAAAAAAAGTTGTCGAACAAAACACAATGTATGATCATTAAAAAGAACTCAATCAAGCTAACATGAGAAAGTAAATAAGATTTTCTTGTAGTTTAATCAAATTGTGCAACTACAGGTTAGTGCATTAAAGTATTCACGAAAGTTTAGGTAAAATATATAGGAAAGGAACTAGTTATACGACAACATTAATCAACAATAGTTCTCGCGTGGATAGCTTTTCACTTTCATAACAACCTCCAATGCTATAAAGATTTGATTCTCATGCCTTTTTAACGCACTACTAAACTAATCTAATCAATTTTGATTATAATAATCAATAGAATCACACTAATTAATCAAAATGAAACATAGAGCCTATTGTTTGAACTAACCAAAACCGAACACGAAACCACACACGAACGACCCTTGAAATCAATAAGAATGGAGAATCACATTACAGTGATGGAATGAAAGTAAACAGTTGTCAACAAGAAACACAATGTATAATCGAGTAAAAAGAACTCAATCAAGCTAACATGACAAAGTAAATAAGATTTTCTTGTAGTTTATCAAATTGAGTAGCTACAGATTAGTGTATTAAAGTATTCACGAGAGTTTAAGTAAATAATAGGAAAGAAACAGTTATACGAAAGCATCAATCAACAACAGTTCTCACGTGGATAGCTTTTCGCTTTTCATAACAACCTACAATGCTATAAAGATTTGATTCTCATGCCTTTTTAACGCACTATTAACTAATCTTATCAAATTAGATTATAATAATCAATGTAATCATACTAATTAATCAAAAATGAAACATATAGCCTATTGTTTGAACAAAACCGAAAACCGAACACGAACCACACGATCGACCCTTGAAATCAATAAGAATGGAGAATCACATTACAGTGATGGAATGAAAGTAAACAGTTGTCAACCAAGAACACAATTTTTGATCGATTAAAGGAACACAATCAAGCTAACATGACAAAGTAATAAGATTTTCTCGTAGTTTAAAACAAATTGTGCAACTACACATTAGTGCATTAAAGTATTCACGAAAGTTTAAGTAATATACATAGAAAAGGAACTAGTTATTAAACAACATTAATTAACAATAGTTTTCACGTGGATTGCTTTTTTCTTTTCATAACACCTCCAATGCTATAAAGATTTGATTCTCATGCCTTTTAACGCACTACTAAACTAATCTAATGCAATTTGATTTTAATAATCAATGGAATCACACTAATTAATCAAAAATGAAACTTAGAGCCTTTTGTTTGAACAAAACAAAAACGAAACACGAAACCACACGAACAACCCTTGAAATCAAGAAGAATGGAGAAACTTTACAGTGATGGAATAAAAGTAAACAGTTGTCAAACAAGAAACACAATGTATGTACGATTAAAAGAACTCGATGAGGCTAACATGATAAAGTAAATAAGATTTTCTTGTACATTAATCAAATTGTGTAGCTACAGATTAGTGTATTAAAGTATTCACGAAAGTTTAAGTAAAAAATGGGAAGAAACTAGTTATACGAAAACGTCAATCAACAACAGTTCTCGCGTGGATAGCTTTTCGCTTTTCATAACAACCTACAATGCTATAAGATTCGATTCTCATGCCTTTTTAACGCACTACTGAACTAATCTAATCAATTTGATATAATAATCAATGGAATCACACTAATTAATCAAAATGAAACATAGAGCCTATTGTTTGAACAAAACAAAACCGAACACGAAACCACCCGACGACCCTTGAAATCATTAAAATAGAGAATCACATTACATGGGTGTGTACCCGTATGTATGTGTATGTGCCCTGATGGGAGGGTGTATGTTTGGGAAAATTTTGATTATGTTCAAGGTTTCATGCTTGTTAGATGCTCAATATATTAGAATCTAGGCTAGAACAGTTCGATTAATGATTTTGGGTCTGAAAAGTGATGGTAGTTAGAAAAGTAGTTGGCCAGCGCCTAAGTGCCCATGCGCCTGAGATCATGCGCCCAAACAGTACCCAACGCCCAAGGTTCATGCGCACAATAGTGCCCATGCACCTAAGATTATGCCCAGGAGTCTAAGTATTTCCATGCGTCTAAATCTGCCAAACGTCCAAGTGCCCATGCGCCTAAACCTGGCTCATGCCCTGCATAGTACCCATGCGCCGAGAAAGTTGTCAAGGCGCCTAAGTGTTGGCCGTGCGCCCAAATAGTGCTCATGCGCCTGCATAGTACCCATGCGCCTAGAAGTTGTCCAGCGCCTAAGTGTTGGCCGTGCCCCAAATAGTGCCCATGCGCCCGAGTCACCCATGCGCCTAAGTATTCATGCGCCCGCATAGTGTCCGAGCGCCTGCATAGTGCTCATGCGCCTAAGACTTAGTAAATTTTCTAAAATTTTCGGAAAGAAGGACTTTTAGACTAAGACTTGGATGTTCTGGGGAAGATATGTGATGATTTTATGCTGATGTTATGTATGTTATGGCCTGTTTTCTTTATGTTCCTATTATGTATTATTCTGTGACTTTACGTGATGTGATTATGATAATAACGTGAAGTATATATATATATGAAAGCGGAAGTTAATGTTAATTAAAAGTGGAACGTAAAGAATGAAAGAAGAGTTTTGCAAGCAAACGTAAGGAGTTCACACCCAATGAAGGGTGTTAGCTCAACTGTGTGCGTTTAGCTAACCAGAAGGATGCACACGGGGGTCCAATCCTTGTGATTGACCAAACGTATGGGACCTTTGTCGTTTGCCTCCAGTACTGGAGTCAGCTTCGTGCACAATGTTAGGAGTCTATTTATAGACTTCAGGCCCACTAACCAGCTTCGTGCATAATGTTCGGGTATAGCACATGGCATTGGTCCGGATGAAAGTGAAAGATAATGATGAATGAACGAATGACGTATGATAATGAATGATGATGAAAGATAATAATAAATATTATCTGTATGTATGTATGATGTATGATCGGGAATGAAAGTAAAGAAAGGTTTTCTAAACGAAAGTAAAGTTTTCTATTATAAAACTAGAACTCACTCAGCAACGCTGACTTTTATGTATTTTCAGTTGGCAGGTAAGGTTGCTGAGGATGGCACGGGGTGAAGCTACTTGGTAAAGATTTTGACTGGCATCCATTTTGTGTAACAATGATGTTTTGTGTAGTTAAGAAACCAACGACGATTGTAATGTAATGATGTTGTAACAGTAATCATTAATATATGAAATGGTTTCGTTAAATTTTCTGCTGTAAAGGTTTAATAGATTTTACGTAATTTTGAAATAGTATGTGCGATGAATGTCCAACTGTGAGTGTCCCTGGAACAGGGCCTTACAAGTTGGTATCAGAGCCAAAAGTTTAAGAGAAATGGGTAAATATTTTTCAATAAATCTAAACTTAAACTGAAAATGGGACAAATGGAGGGATGCCAGCCCAAGTAGCTACGTGCCATCAGGTATTTTCTTTAATGTTAACCGGTATTATGTGCGCATGCTATCTGATTTATGTGCTTTTAGTAGATTTGAATACTGATATAGTCAGGATAGAAAATGCTTGGGGTATGAAAGGTAAAGTAAGTGGCTAATCACAATTGGCTACTGTAATTAGGGACTTACTATACTCGACATAAACTGAGCTATTATCTTGAATGACCGTGTTGGTGTTTGAATCTTATAGTGTGTTAGAGGATAGCTAGTGGCAGATCTTCGAGAGCTTCTAGAGGAAGAGGTCGTGGTGGACGTGGTGCTGGACCACGGGCCAGAAGAGGTGGTGCTAAGGCTGCAGAAATGGCACCTGAAAAGCCCGAGACCCAACACCAGGAAGGTGGTGATGAGAGTGCTAATCTAAGAGCCTCGGTGAAAGAGGCTATTATCGAGGAAGTTCATCAGGTCATGCAGACGATCCTGCCGTCTGTGGTGTTCGAAGTGATTAGAGCTGTAAGGGAGGATGAGAAGAAGAAAGAGAAGACGCGCGGAGAAGCAGGGCAGCGGGAGACTGAGACGGTTGTCCTAAATGATGAGGAGAGGAAGAAGCAGTGCCAAGGATAGCTCGGGGCTGTACTTATGGGGCATTCCAGATATGCAAGCCCCCAACTTTTGACGGCAATGGCAACGCTGCTGCTGCCCATCAATGGTGAGAGAGATGGAAGTTGTGCTTGATATTAGCGAGTGTAGGGAGGACCAGAAAGTGAAGTTTGCTACCATTCATTTGTGGACTCAGCTTTGTGCTGGTGGGATAATATTGTCCAGGCCGAGGGTAGCAGGGCTATTAGGAAGATGATTTGGGTTGAACTGAAGAAGTTGGTGATTGAGGAGTTCTGTCCTCATAGAGAACTTAATAAGATTGAGAGAGAGTTCCTACAGTTGGAGGCGGGAACCATGACGCACCAACAGTACACCACAAAGTTCAATGAGATGGCGACTAGTGCCAGATCAGGTGACACCTATGTCACGAAGATAAAAAGGTACATCCAAGTTTGCCGGCGGATATTCGCAGGCACATGATCGCCGCCCGGCCGAGCATGTATAGGTCAGTGGTTGATCTGGAGGGAAGGCTGTATGACGAGTGGGAGGTAGTAGAGGCTGAAGAAAGCGAGAAAGGTGGCGGTAGTGACCGAAACTGGAATGGGAAGCGGTTGGACGTGGTGGTGTCGCTCCACATAACAAGGTTGCAAGGGTGGATGAACGGCAAGTGACCGCCTCTAGTGCGGGGACAAAAAGTTGTGGTAAGTGCGGAAGGGAACATACTGGAGAGTGCAGATGGGGATCGAACGTCTGCTTCAAGTGTGGGAACCTGTCACATAGCAAAGAATTGTGGGGGATGAGGTGTTTTAACTGTGGCGGAGAGCCATCTGAGCGGGGACTGCAAGAAGCCGAAGGGGGAGAGTTCTGGAGCAAGGAAGACGACCGGAACTGAAGGGCAGAGGCGAGCGCCAGAGCCGTTACGATGACCCGGGAGGAGGCTAGGACGGACCCCGATGTTGTGTCAGGTACGTTTCTAGTAAACCAAACTCTTGCCTCTGTGTTATTTGATTCTGGTGCTAGTAAGAGTTTCATTTCTGCTGCTTTCTATGCTAATTTGCCCGTTAGAAGTAGAAGTATTGATGAGCCCTTCGATGTAAAACTGCCATAGGTAAGTATATCAGGATTTCTAATATAATAGAAGACTGTGACATAGAGCTAGAAGGTCATAGGTTTCCTGCTAGACTGTTTGTGATGACTTTAGGAGGGTTTGATGTAGTCCTAGGGATGGACTAGCGGCTTATGAAGCAAATATCGTGTGTCGCAAGAAGATGATCCGACTAACAGCGCCTAACGGGAGTTCGGTGACGGTCTATGGTGATCGAGTTACTACTACGGTTCCGAAGGTAATTTCGATGGCGGTGGCGGGAAGTGTATGAGACGTGGATGTAGTGCCTACCTGGCTTATGTGAGGATGTGGACACGTCAACATCACAATTGTCCGACGTACCGGTTGTGTGTGACTTTCCTGAAGTGTTTCCAGAAGACTTACCAGGTGTGCCACCGGACAGTGAGATCAAGTTCCAGATTGATTTGATGCTCGGTGCTCAGCCTATCGCTAAGGCACCGTATCGACTGGCTCCACAGAGATGAAGGAACTGATAGTTCAATTGTAAGAACTGTTGGATAAAGGTTTATTCGACCAAGTATCTCTCCCTGGGGTGCTCCGTTTTGTTTTGTAAAAGAAGGACGTTAGCATGAGGATGTGCATCGACTACCGTGAGTTGAACAAGTTGACGGTAAAGAACCGATATCCTTTACCCAGAATCGATGACTTGTTTGATCAGCTGCAAGGTGCGAGTTGGTTTTCGAGAGTAGATCGGGTTATCATCAGTTGAAAGTGAAGGAGCAGGATATTCCTAAAACAGCTTTTCTCACGCGTTATGGACACTACGAGTTTCTCGTTATGTCTTTTGGTTTACCAACACGCCAGCTGCTTTCATGGATTTGATGAATCGAGTGTGTCGGCCGATGTTGGATAAATCAGTGATCGTGTTAATCGATGATATCCTGATTTATTCAAGGAGCGAGGAGGAGCATGCCGGTCACATTCGGGAAGTATTGGAGACGCTTAGAAGGGAGAAATTGTATGCCAAGTTCCCCAAGTGCGCATTCTGGTTGCGCGAAGTTCAGTTTTTGGTCACGTGGTAAATTTTGAAGGAATCATGGTCGACCCAGCAAAGGTAGAAGCTGTGATGCAATGGAAGTCTCCAAAGACGCCATCCGAGATCCGTAGTTTCTTGGATTGGCGGGCTATTATAGAAGATTCATTCAAGACTTCTCTAAGATAGCTTCTCCGTTGACCAAGTTGACCAGTAAGGACGTGAAATTTGTATGGGGTCAAGAGCAAGAAAAGGCTTTTGAGGAGTTAAAGGCGAGGTTGACTCAAGCTCCAGTCTTGTCATTACCCGAAGGAAGCGAAGATTTGGTGGTTTATTCAGATGCTTCTTATTTGGGGTTGGGTTGCGTGTTTATGCAGCGAGGGAAGGTTATAGCTTACGCATCCCGACAGCTGAAAGTTCATGAGGTTAATTACCTTAATCATGACTTGGAGTTAGCGGCTGTGGTCTTCGCATTGAAGATTTGGAGGCACTATTTATATGGGACGAAGTGCACTATCTTCACCGACCACAAGAGCTTGAAGTACTTCTTCGAGCAGAAAGATTTGAATATGAGGCAGAGGCGATGGTTGGAGCTCATTAAGAATTATATTGTGAGATCCATTACCATCCAGGCAAAGCCAACGTAGTGGCGGATGCTCTTAGCCGAAAGGAGAGGCCTGAAACCGATCCGGGTGAAAGGCTTATCAATTGGTTATGACCTCCGACATGATGAAGCAGGTCAAGGAGTTTCAAGACGAGGCGTTGAAGGAAGATCGCCTTAACTCGAAAGGATGAGAGGTCTAATCACGGAATTAGGTGAAAACACTCTCGGTGTTAGAACCCGATTTGGGCGAATGTAGATTCCTTGTTATGGAGACTTACGCGGAAAGATCATGGATGAGGCTCACAAGACTCGATACTCTATTCATCCCGGTGCCACAAAGATGTACCATGATATGAAGAAAGATTATTGGTGGCCCGTTATGAAGTGTGACGTGCGGGGTACGTGAGTAAGTGTCTTACTTGCTTGCAAGTGAAGGCGGAGCATCAGAAGCCGTACGGGAAGATCCAACCTTTGGATATACCCGAGTGGAAGTGGGAGCATATCACCACAGATTTTATTACGAAGCTGCCTCGAACGGTAAGGGGTATGATGCCATATGGGTGATAGTCGACCGTCTGACGAAGAGTGCTCACTTCTTACCGATCCGTGAAACGTATTCATCCGAGAGTTAGCGGATCTTTCATCAAGGAGATTGTGACTCGTCATGGTGTACCGGTGTCTATTGTGTCTGACCGTGACACTCGGTTACATCCAAGTTCTGGAAGAGATTCCACGATGCGATGGGGACGAGGTTACATATTAGTACGGCTTATCATCCTCAAACGGATGGTCAATCCGAAAGAACTATTCAGACGCTTGAGGATATGCTTCGGGCATGCGTCATTGACTTTGGAGGAAGTTGGGACGAACACTTACCGTTAGCTGAATTCTCATACAACAACGTTATCATGCCAGCATTGGTATGCCACCCTATGAGATGCTTTACGGTAGGAGGTGTAGGACACCCGTATGTTGGGGTGAGATTGGTCAGAAGGAGTTAGGAAGCATCGAAGTGATTGAGGCTACGACCGAGAAGCTAGAAAAGATCAAAGCCTTATGAAGGAGCCAAGATAGGCAGAAGTCGTATGCCGATAAAGACGTAGACCGATTGAGTTCAAGTGGGTGATAGAGTTATGTTGAAGGTTTCACCTTGGAAGGGTATCATTTGGTTTAGAAAGCGGGGCAAGTTGAGTCCGAGATACATAGGGCCTTTACGAATTATTGCTCGAGTAGGAGAGGTGCCTATAGATTGAACTTGCCCGATGAGTTAAGTGGAATTCATCCAACATTCCATGTATCCCATCTGAGGAAGTGCTTAGCTGATAAAGATATGGTGGTACCACTGAAGACGTTGAGGTGACGAATGGCTCAATTACGTGGAGCAACCAGTGGCTATCATTGACAAAAGAGAGAGGCTAAGGAATAAAGTGGTTCCCTTGGTGCGAGTACAGTGGAAGCATAGAAAAGGATCCGAGTCTACATGAGAATCTGAGGAGGAGATGAGACAGCATTATCCTCAGTTGTTCGAGAAATGACGGTTTCGGGGACGAAACCTATGTAAGGGGGGGTGGACTTGTAACACCCTAAAATTTTAAAAAGAGAAAAAAGTGAAGAAAGAAAAGAAAGAAAAGCAAAATAACCCAAGTTGAGGGGTTAAAGTTGTGCAAGGGGCAAACTTATTTTTAAGTTGTTCAAAGGTGCATGGCCGCCCACCTCTATTGCACACCATCTTTCTATCGATTTCTAGAGAGAGAAAGTAGAAAATTCTCTTCGGTTTTAGAGAGAGAAGAAGAAGAACAGGCTGAATTCAGGTTAGTTTTCGGATTTTTGGAGTGTTCTTGCTGCATTTCAGCTTCGGGTATGTGCTTATGTGCTTGTGTGTGTGTTCGGATGTTGGTTTGGTGTTTTTAGGTGTTTGAACTCATAAGCATTCGGTTTGAAGGAAGTCTTACTCGAAAGTTGCAAGAGGTGAGTTCTAGATCCCCGTTTTTACATGATTTAATTGATTTGGGGCTGGAAAGCATGCTTAACGTTTTTTTTATAAATTTTGGGTGTGTACCCGTATGTATGTGTAGTGCCCTGATCGGAGGGTGTATGTTTGGGAAAATTTTGATTATGTTCATGGTTTCATGCTTGTTAGATGCTCAATATGTAGAATCTAGGCTAGAACAGGTTCGATTGATTATGATTTGGGTCTGAATGTATGGTAGTTAGAAAAGTAGTTGGCCGTGCGCCTAAGTGCCATGCGCCTGAGATCATGCGCCCAAACAGTATCCAAACGCCCAAGGTTCATGCGCACAAATAGTGCCCATG